>KZ826447.1:0-57067 GCA_003184635.1 Aspergillus sclerotiicarbonarius CBS 121057
TTCCCACAGGGAGCGAGACGATGCAGGTTCCGATGGTGTAGATGTTGAAGATGTAGCCGGTGTTGCGGATGTTGGTGTCGAAGACGACTTGGAGGTAGGATGAGAAATAGAGGTCCCAGCAGCTGAAAATTATGTTAGTATGTGGTGAAATGGGGTTGATGGGGAGGAATCGCACTAGAAGCTCAGGAATAGAGCGCAGGCTAGAATGCAGGCACCCAACAGTGTCGGGTCTTTGAGGCGGCTGTACGGAATCAAGCAGACCAGTGCGCCATTACGTTCCCAGTATACGAAGCACACCACGCAGATCACCCCGAGGACGATCATCGCGATGATATCCGGCGCCATCCAGCGCTCTGCCAGGGATGTGCCCCACATGTTGTTGCCCGAGGTCGCCAGCGTCAACGGGAGTAGGACGAGCACAAACCCCGCGGTGATCAATATCATGCCGATCGCTGCAAATGTCTGTCAGGATGTGGTTGTAACAGTTGAAGTGGAACACGTACGATCAAACTCGATGGCGTAGTGGATGATAGAATGCATCCACGAGCGCCTGGTGCGTCCGCCCTTGATGAGGCCCTCCGATTGCGCTTTGCGTCGCGTGTTCCAGAGCAGAATAAGCAGCGGCGCAGTCACAACTGGCGTCAGGATGGCAAAGGTGCCGAATCCCCACCACAGAGCATCGTTCTGGTAGAATACCTGTGCTGCGGCAGGTCCGGCAAATGTGGTCGCCACGTAAGGGAAGGATGCCATGCCGTACACGAATCCTCGATTGAGTAGCTCGGTGGTATCGGAGAGGAAAACGTGGAGGACGTAGTCCATGCCATTGTATCCGACCCAATAGATTATCTGGCGCGGGGTTAGAGGGGGTCAAACGAAGGTATGGGGCACATGCCTGTGCGGCTATATAGGTTTCGATGTTGCGACAGAGGGCCATGAGCACGAGTCCTAAGCGATCAGTAAGGGAAGTCATGTGGGATGAGAGGCCCTACCCAGCGTGCAGAGCCCGACCATGACACTGAATCCTTCCGGGCGGCCCCAAATATCAATCAACTTGGCAATGGGGAGCTTTGAGACTCCCCCGATGATGCTCGTGAGCACATTTGTGGTCGCGATCAGGGAGTGGTCGGTGAAAGCGGAGTAAACGTAGGGGTTCAGGCTGCTGGTTGTCTGTTGTTGCAGGGAGTTGACGAAGAAGATCACAAATACCCTGTGGAGTTAGTCAGAGAATACCATCGGCGCTGAGGATACCTACAAGACGTATCCGATGTATAGCGTCCGAGTGGACCAGGCGGTAGCTAAAGCTTCGATCTCGGCAACTCCATGCGAGGTATGCTCCGGCGACGTCAAGTCCGGAGATTCCGGGATGGTTTCATAGCCATCCTCTCGTGGGACGGGGGTTGAATCCGCTGGATGCGTGCGACGGACTTCGTCAAGGATGTCCCGGGCTTCGTAGTACTTGCTCCGCAAGAACCCGAGCATGGTGGTGAGCGTGGCCCGCGACGCGAAGCCTTTGGATGTCCAAAGTCGAGGGGAACAAAACAGATTCGAAGGTGAGATGCCCGACCGACAGCGGCCAGCGCTTCAGCAAGGAGCTACTACATGGGGGGCGGTGGGAGCCGGTCAGGTAGTGAGTGAGCTGAGCCGGGAAGAGAGTGTGCGAGCCACGGGCGTTGATCCTATCGGCGCTGTCCGAGCGGTGGACCCCTGCGTTAGTCGCACTGCCGCCGATAGTCATTGGCGGGTCAACCGAGGCATCATCATATCTGATGGGATCATCAGATAAGATCCTTCGGGCAACTCGGATCACGGGGCGTTCTGCTCGGACGCTGCCAGGCGTTCATGGTCTCTCTAGACACAATTGACGAGCACCATGCCGGTGACGTTGGATCTCTGACATGATCCTTAGCGTACCACTCTTTCACCCGTGCCGTTGTGGTTCTCCCCCGTTGCTTCACCGGCGATCGGGTGATTCCGTGGAAATGACAGGCTAGTCGGGCTCCACAGGCATAAAAGGGGCCGTGGGAAATTGTGTGTTCCGCCGATACCGCCATATATCTCGGGGTTAAGCCGTCGTTAGTCTCGGGTCGTTGGACCAACTTGGTTAATCGCTATCTGATAGAATTAATGTCAGAGTGAATAGTTTAAAATTCACAGGCCCTTTTACCCACTGCAGGCTATCTAAAGCATATGGGCTCTTACTCGATCAAAAAACTAGTGACCAGAGGTCATCATTTGACACCGTATGGTTGAAACTATGACGTTATGTTTCATACTTTGCAATAGACATTCCAGGTAGCAGCACAGCGCAGGACCAAACAAGCCAACATCGACTACTACATCAGCCGTTGCCTCTACGGTCAACCACAAACCAATCCTGCATCCACGTAGGATCCCTCTCCAAGCAACTCTGGGCGTACCACTACCTCTACAGACTTACTAACACGTTGTGAATATCTAGTAACCTGCACAATGACACACGACTTCGTTAGACCCCCTCATGTGCATTGTAGATATGCACCCATGCACAAGTATTTCACCGTTTCTGGCCACTTGGTAATTGCAAGATAGGAGACGCTTACGAGGATAAACAAATACAAAATGAAACGTGAAGTCTAAGCGGCTTATAGATACCAGACATACAATGGTCATTTAAATACTTCCAGGGATGCAGAGAGAAAACGGATCTTAGGACTGTCACCGTGATATCTCTCATACGAACATATTTATCTCCGTAATCGGTTCTATGGGAAACCCTTTACTCAGTGACTTTGCCCTTTGCGCATCTTGATTGGAACTGCATCTTCGCAAGAATCCTTGTGTCGTAGATTATTTCCTAGATAGGCAATATATGTGGCTTCGGTTCCGCCCCCCCCCGGGGGGGTTGGAAGTGGTTGCTTAGGGTCACGGGACCTCCGCCACTTCCTGCCCTCCTGCCAGCCGTGTGTTCCTCCACGGCCACGCATCTCCTTCCACAGTATCTCGAGAGAGACTCATGTTTTACGTAATGCTGTTTCCCCGGTCAAGCGCTGTCCACGGTAGGCAGGGACAACCGGCAGGCTATTATTCTGAAAAAGGACTCCAGAGCTTACTCTGAAAGACTTGTTTGAAGTACAACTACATCTATCTGCTTTATTTTATCATTCATTCGTTTACACCTCACAACCAATGTTGCCATTTAGTGTGGCTCGATCACGTCTACGTCTGACAGCAGCGCCCATTCTACGGAAATCGGCTCGAAATCGGTACTCAACCATGGGTCCAGCTTCATCCAGGTTGAGAAATATTGCAGTCGTATGTGTCATTACTACACCGGGCATTTGGTACCTGATGAATTCCCGCGCTGTGCGCAATGATGTGGCCTATGGCGATGCGGTCCACGACGATGCAGTCCACGACGATGCGGCCCATGGTGATGCGATCCATGACGATGTGATCCATTGCAATGCGATTCGTGAGGATGCGAGCTATGGCGTTGCAATCCAGGACGATGCTCCATATCTTCACAGTCCCCCAGCCGATCACTGGGACATCGAACCCGGTCCTTCCAAAGAACAAGTCACAAGCATCTTATCACAAGCAGCATATTCATTTCCGGTCAAAAATGTGCCGGGTGTCGTGAGATACGATGGTGCCCAGCTAGCCTCAACTAATCCATGCGAAGACCAGTTTATTCACGGCAAGGTTCCATCACCGTGGAATGATGACAACCAGTGGATGGCTTGGGGTGTTTTTGACGGCCACATAGGCGTCCAAACAGCGGCGTTGCTGAAGGAAAAGCTACTTCCTTTTGTTCGATACAGCTTGGACCAATCCAAGTCCTATTCAGGCGAGGAAATGGTACCTGATGAGTTGGTTCAGCGCGCAATTATGAAAGGGTTCATGAATCTTGACGATTCCATTATCAAAGAAGCACATTATACGTCTCAGAGCGAAGAATCTTTACCAGAGAAGGTGAAGAAATTGACTCCCGCTTTCAGTGGCTCATGTGCTCTGCTATCCATGTATGATCCTATTGCAAGCACATTACATGTCGCATGCACCGGCGATTCGAGGGCAGTCTTGGGATATAAGAGCCGGGACGGGCAGTGGGTGGCAATACCTTTGTCAGTTGACCAAACCGGTTACAACGAAAGCGAGGTTGCTAGGATATGCGCCGAACATCCTGGTGAAGAAAACATCATTGAATATGGACGCGTGTTAGGTCTTGGGGTGTCACGAGCTTTTGGTGATTGTGAGTGGAAGTGGCCTTTGGACTTCCAAACGGAAATGCAGCAGAGGTTTTACGGTCCAGGATCGATTCGGGCCATTCCAACCCCTCCGTATGTGACGGCGGAGCCCGTTGTCACAAGCACCAAGATCGACCCTGGGAGCCCTTCCTTTCTTATCATAGCAACGGACGGCTTATGGGGTTTGCTCTCCAACGAGCAGGCAGTCAACCTGGTTGGGAAATGGTTGGAGTTGAGAGCATCCGAGCAGCGCACTGACCCCGAGCCAACATATGAACCATTTGACTTTGGCCCGTTTTGGAAAGACATGAATTGGAAGTTTGTGGAGGAACGGACAACGGTCCAGGATGACAATGCTGCTGTGCATCTACTACGTAATTCCCTTGGGGGAAATCACCACGAGATGATAGCAGGCCGTCTTGCCTTCACCTACCCATCCTCCCGGCGTGTACGAGACGATATGACTGTGCAGGTCGTTTTCTTTTACAATGATGCTCTGATGAGTAAGGATCAACCCAAATAACATGTCATCTTAGATTCCGGAGACCCTGCGGCTGCCAAGTACGCCCTACAACATGATCTTTTTAGCGACCTGGATGACAGCACTGATTCAATATTATTATCAGTTAGCATGGGGCACAGGAGGTAGATTAGAATGCTGGACGGAGATCAAATCATTATCACTGTACTTCGGACAGCACTTGAGGTAGTCATCGATAGATAATTATTGATGCTTTAGATAGCCTGCAGTGGGTAAAAGGACCTGTGATTGTTGTGCCTTTTAGATGCCGGTACATAATTCCGATCTCAGAGTGGGCTGTTAATCTCATTCTTGAAGAACCGATTGAAGAGCCGATTCTTGGTGTACAAAGGCAAACAATGTCATATCATGAAGATAGGCCATACTATGAATTCCGAGTAGAACTAGAACTACATTGCTATCTTGCGCAGGGTCTACCCATGGTGTCATTCTGGTTCCTCCCCACATAACCCATTACCTTTGGACACTTCAAGCAACGCACTAAATCATAATCAAAGGGTATCCCATCTGGTCGCGTGCACATTACACCCCTCATTCCATACGTGATACCTGTCGGCTCACGCTGTTTCCTCCTGGGCTTTGTGGGCAGACTCGGACGTCTCAGTGTGACGCGTCTCTATCTTTGCCTCCACGTCCATATGGCCATGCTCCAACTCCTCGAGCTGCCTGGTCTTGACTCCAGTCTTCCACGCAGGGGTACCGATGTACTTGATGCCGTTGGGATCCTCAAACATGGCCTCGGTCTCTTCGAGCGTCTTTCCTGCCGTCTCGGGGAACAAAAACAACACATGCAGGAACATTGCTGTGTTAAATACTCCAAACATGATGTACGTCTTCCAACGGATCTTGGCAAAGGCGGTGGGTGTAAACAGTCCCAAGGCCATGTTGAATGCCCAGTTGCCCGAGGTCGACAGAGCAACTCCCTTACCACGTAGGCGCAAAGGATACAGCTCGGGAGGATATGTCCATGACACGGGACCCCATGTAGGCGCATAGGATGCGACGAATAGATACGTGCAAGCGATCAACCCTTTGGCTGGAGCACCGTGGAGTCGCATGGACTCGGCTGCAACACCATTGATGCCGCCAGGAACCACTACACCATGAACCGCCATGATGGCACCGTTGGCATACATCAGAATGGCCATCAAAGCTGCGCCAATCAGCAAAGGGTAACGACGTCCCCACCGGTCCATCCAGACCAGAGCCGGAAGGGTCATGAACACATTGATGATATACTGGATGGATGAAGCAAGCAAGGTAGCATTGCCGGTGTATCCAGCCATAGCGAATAGATAGGTAATGTAGTACACTAATCCGAGTGTCAGTAGATTCTGTCCTTGCCTTCATGGTCGAGAGGCTAAGAGGGGTGGAAGACGGGGTACACGTACTCATCACGTTCATGCCGGTCAGCTGAGACCAGATCTGCATAAATAGACCAATCATGGTGCGATTGGTCATCCTGGGCTTGAACAGATCAAGATAGGTCACATCTTTATACTGACGTTCAAGCTCGCACATATCCCGGATATCCTGCATCTCAAGCGCAACAAAGGGGTGGCCCATATCGCCTTTGGCATGCACCAGAGCCAAGACCCTGTGACAGTCTTCCCAGCGGTCCTTCCGTGCTAGCCAGCGCGGAGACTCGGGGAGCAGCATCATGGCGAAGAAGAGGAAGACGGCGGGAAGCATCTGCAGGCCCCAGGGAACTCTCCAGGATGCCGTGCTGTAGTTGTAAGACTTCTGTCCCCCAATGAACGAGCAGCCATAGGAGATGCTGGAGAGGACAATTAGCTCGTTGTACCCTGGGCACCGCATGTCCTCGACTTACTAAAACATGATCAAGATACCCCATGTGATCGCCCATTGCTGCATACCGACGAAGCGGCCACGTTTGGAAGGCGGCGAGAGCTCACTAATGTAGACGGGGACCTGGGCAGACTCGATTCCCACCGAAAGACCGTTGATAATCCGGCCGACGACAAGCATGCCGATGTTCTGGGAAGCGCAAATAAGCGTGGAGCCGATCAACCTATACCATACCAGCCGTCAGTGGTGAAAACAAAGGACGCTCAAGTGCTTAACCTTACCAGATCACACAACCAGTCATGATGGACGCCTTACGCCCAATGTGATCCGAAAGAGGACCAGAAATTAAGGCGCCCAGCCAAGACCCGGCTGCCATGGCTGCTGTGATACCACCTTGGTTGAGGGAGGTGGGGCCAGAGAAATTCTCGCTGTCGGTGAAGGGGGGTACTTCAGGGCCCTGGTTGAAGTAGCAAAGGTAGGAATTCTCATTGAGCTGGGCGGACATGGAAGAGATGTCGAAGCCGAACAGGCCGCCGCCGACTACGGCGACGCCCGCAATCACGTAGATGTTGCCAATCAACATGATTGTTGCCGGTGGTTGTTGACACTGGGCCAGGCTTCCCCGGGGAAGAAAACGAAAGGAAAAGCCGAGGGGTAAATAGGCGGCCGCCTAATATATATCTTCCGGGCAAGTGCGTCAGCCAGGAGTCATTCTCGGGGGAAAGAGCAAACCCCGCATTATGGGACGAAAAAAAAGGTTCTGGAGTTACAAATTGGACCAGTCGTACCACCGGTCAGGACCAGGAACTTACCGTTGTATGTGGTCGGGCCACCCATCGATCTTAGCCAGTGCATCGGCGCGTCTCGTGGCGAAGGCATCCAACCGCTGATTGGGCGATGAGGTCAAGTGATGATACGATGAACCTGGCTCCGGCCGTGGGAGGGATCGGGATCCTGGTCCGAGCACGGCCTGAAACCCTCTGGGGACACAGAAAGGTTTAGTGGCAGGTTAACTGTGAGGTCCAACCCACCAGAGGGATCGAGGGATTGGGTTCGATGAAAGGATCAGCAAGGAAGGATGGTAATCTGGACGGACGGACGACTGACCGCGGTTTCTTTTGTCTTTCCCCGGATGGTCCACTCCCATCTCCACCTGAATCCTACCCTGGAAGATTTATACCACTAGGATGCACCGCTGGGGGGCCACATGGGAGAAGCTTGTTGGACTCCATCACGAAGGGGGCGCAAAGACCCAAGAACAACGGCGACAAGTACCAAGCGGTGATAAGGCTTATGCGAGCTTGTCATAGGGGTTGGCGAAGAAGGTACGGCGTGGATCCACGGGATTGGGGGACGGAGAAAGGCTGGAAATGAAGCACTGCAGTTAGAAGGGAAAGCTGACGGACCAGCCCGACGACTTACTTGCTTGCTTCCCCGCATCACCCCGGAATGAGGTCGGGGTCCATAAGGCGCTCCGTATTAAACCGTATGATACACCCGCGTCGCCGCCAAGGGTCGTGTCCAGTATGGTCACAAACAATACTCGTGGCACCTCCATACCCCGCCGTGTTCGCTGCCCCCTTCTAGCTGGGTTTGAAGTTCCTGCAGGTAGGGCGGCAGTCCCCTACTGTGTAGCCAGCTAGCTGAGGCTCCACACTGGGATGATGTGCAACCCACACCAGATGCTCAACTACGAGCCACCAGCATGGGAAGAGGCCTTGATAGCCAGAGACTTTTGTCCCGCACTGGTGATCTAACACAGGCCACCTGATAAGTTCGTCGGAAATGCCGAGTCCAAAACGCGCCAATCTGAAAGATATCGTTGGGGGCCATCGGTATACCAATTAGAGTCACTATCATACACCAGGATTAGGTCACAAGCAAGGCTGGAAGACACCAGGCTGTAGGGTAGCAGGAAGCCCGCTTGATAGTTGGGATCACTCGAGCCAATCAGTTCAACCAACTGGCACTATGACCTGAGCCGCCGAAGTGCCGTGTATCCCGATACCGGGGAATTTACATCCCCGTCATCATACGGTGTGTTACTGTACCCACGTAAGGCTTCTCACTGCTCAGCAGCTCGACTACCCCGGAAATTACGATGCTCGTTTCAATATAAGCGAAAGATAGGATTGGCACCGGTGGCACTAGTCCCGGGTTAGGCTGCGCTCTCATCCAAAGAAACTGGAACCAGCGTAGCACAAGCCCATTGCAGGGACGCCGATGCCTCGGTCTGTCATTATCCCGTCCAGCCCGATCCCCGCGCATCGCATGAGGTTTAATATAGGCAGTCATTAGCCCATCACAGGATCTAGTGCATCGATAAATGCCCGATATTGATCCTATCCTTGGACGCTGATCACACCACTCGACGTCCAGGATGTGCCGTTTTGAATGCAACCTCCCAGGTTGGAGAATTCTCCGATGTCACCCGCCGCTTCCACATGTGAATCACAGCTTTGTTGGTCGGAGAGTGTTCCGACGCTTTGTTGGTTCCTCTTTTCCCCGTCCGTATCTCCATATTTGGTCCCCACAGCTACAAATAGCCTGGTTTCCATAATAGCAGTGGATACCACCTCAGCACAATCATTTCTAATCGGAAATTCGGAAATCGTCCTTGATTTCGGTAGCTCGATCCTTCATTGACCATACATAACATGTTCATAGTGGATTTATGAACCTCATATGATATGAACGGTAGCAATATAGCTGGTCGACGCGACCATGATCGAGAAGACTCGGTCCCAGCAGGGAAATAATACCGTTGCCCTGAAGCAAACCCCTGTAGTTGTGACCTGGTCTTACCATACTGTGTACTGTCCTACGTCTAGGTCGGGGTCACGGGACCAGGCAGAATACGAGACTTCTGCCACGCGAACTTCTCTCGAGATGCAAATCAGTTGCAGTCATCAATGGCTAAATTGATCTATCAAACGCTTAAAACTAAAAACCAGAGGATATCACGGGCAGGACCCCAAACATGCTAATTTTGCACAAAACATCATCAGTTCTTTGACGAGGAAGAGTTGGTCCTGTTGGACGCCGCATCATACAGACCCTGGATGTCAGACTTCCACTGGCTCTCATCCACTCGCTTGATTCGCCGATCGTACGTCATCAGCCCGTTCACCTCCCCCTCAACATCCGCGGTTTGAGTCCACACACCCGCACTGCAGGCGTACAGACGGACCTGATCTTGGAGCTCTGAGAGCAGAAGGTGGCTGCGATAATTCCAAGCGTCGAGATCCAGATCCACCTCATAGGTCTGGTTGATGCTGTTGATGGCTTCTTGGTTGTTCCAAAGACTGTGGCTAATTAGTGTGGTCCCCGGTGTCTAGGTGCTCGCAAACTTACTGGTCAATCGAGACGTTGTGACCGAGACCTCCGAATTCTCCTTGGATGCCAATCCGGTTCGAATCATACGGGGTGGAGTCGATGGAATAGAACGGAGTACCGCACTGAGGGTTTGCATAATGATGGTTGTCCTGCAAAGTGTTAGTCCAGAATAATCTGGCTCAGAGCGGGTTGTGGCTTACGCTGAAGTCACCCGCGCCGTGGTCATGCCAGCCGGAAGTCGCATCAACCAGTCTCGTGGGATCAAGCTGCTTCACAATCGACGTCAAGTTGAACTCGGGATAATAGCTGGTGATCTGGCCCCAGCCTTCGTTGTAAATCACCTATGCGAACGGACACAGTCAGACGCGGTAAAATAAAGCAGTCATTGAAGCGATTGACTTACCCAGGTAAAGATGCTGGGGTAGCTTTTAAGCTGGTTGACGAGAAGCTCAAGCTGTCGACCGAATTCATTTTGCTGGTCAGCGTCCGGTAGCACCGTTTGAGTCACCCCGTTAGCGTCCGTCTCGGTCTCCAGCGGCCGAAGAGATGGCATGTCCTGGATCACCAGAAGACCCATTTCGTCACAGGCGCGATACCAAAGCGCGGGCTCAACTTTGATCTGCAACACTGTCAGTCCTGCTCTTTCACTTGACGTCGGCATACTCACATGCTTCCGGACCATGTTGAAGCCCAGCTCCTTGAGGAACTGGAGATCATAAACCATAGCCTCACGATTCGGGGGAGTATAGATTCCATCTGGCCAGTAGCCCTGATCCAGGGTTCCGAATATGAAGGTGAAGTTCCCGTTCACCAGGGGCCGGACGACACCATCCACCGTACCCTTCGAAAAGGTACGGAATCCAGTGTAGCTTGAAATCTTATCCTCTCCCATGGTGACTGACACGTTGTACAGGTTGGGGGAATCCGGGGACCAAAGCTTCGGATCGGACACATTAAATAGCAGGGGCTGATCCGACATGCCGCTGGCCGATCCAACCACGTCGCCGCCATCAAGCACGGAAATATTGACTGCGGTCCCGTTGCCCGAGGAGCTATGGACGGTGACATTGACTAGTTCTGTTAGCAACAGGAAAGCTGAATGAGATAGTTCACTACCCACCTTGGCCGTGCATGTCAGCACTGAGATCCAGTTGTGTGACATAGTTTGTCGGAGCAGTCTCAATCCATACGCTCTGCCAAATACCGCTGCATGGGGTGTAGAAAATATGCGACGGGGAGAGATGCTGCTTGCCGATAGGGATGACATAGCCGTCACTGTCGGTGGGATCATGCACGAAAACAATCCTATCTTTGTCAGTGGGATCCTTGGCACACAGCGGCATCAAATACTAACATCTCGTTAGAGGTCGATAGGTCGACATATTGTGTAATGTCAACGGTGAACTGAAAGTAACCGCCACGATGGAAACCCGCTTGCTGTCCGTTGATGAACACGGTGGCTTCATAGTCCACGGCTCCAAAGTTGAGCAGCACGTTCTCTCCATCCCACGTACTCGGAACCGTGAAGTTGGTCCGGAACCAGGAGTACAGTGTGTTAGTCCCTTGAATACCTATTGGAGGTTAGCACGGTTGCGGCTAATTATCAGCGAGATAAACACCCACCAGAGAGGCCACTTTCGAGACAGGACGGAATCAGGACCTCTTGGGCGAGATCTTGGCCGAATGGTGCATTTTGGCTGTCATTCAGGCTGGAAGCACTTTGGTATTGCCAGATGCCGTTCAGATTCTTCCACTGAGTTCGCTCCATCTGAGGACGAGGATACTCAGGCCATGGATTTGTTCCGACATCATCGGTCCAAGGTGTGGTCAATGGCGGCTGTTTCTGAGCATACTGAACGGTCGTCCGCGCTGTGTTTTGGTGTGGTTTCCCGACACTTCTCGCGAAGGAGCAAGTCAGGAAAAGAGCGAGGTAGGCGAAGGTCCCATGCATGTCGACTTCAAAGATAATCTGTGATGGACGATGCTAATGACTGTAGCAACCGATGCATGAGAGAAAGGACAATCCGAGCTGGTACTTATACCTCCGACCTGCTCACGGCACACCAATTGCCGGAGGCAAAGACGGCGATGCATGCAACTCCGGGTCAGCATCTGATCCGAATTTCGAAAATCGCAATTGTATGGCTCCCCGCATATTGCCATGGCTCGTTGGCCCACAATTGCAGACACAAGGGGCATGGCAGCCGTGCGGGCTGGGATGGGCTGGCCGTTGCTCGGAGAAAGACATGAGACGTTTCTGATCCACTGGGGTTTGCTTGGCACATTAGCGGTGCATGAGGGCTCCAATTGGCGAGAGAGGAGTTTTCCATCGGCGCTACTGGATTGCCACTTGCCAAATTTGCGCATGGGGGCGTGGATCACATCTCCACGCTGTACCCACGGCTAAGATCAGGTACTCTCGACTTCTACGGCCCCCCTCGGGACGTTCCTGAGGCAAAACAGATCCTGCGTTGAATGAGGCAAGCCCCTGTTTCTGACTCAGCACAACACCCAATCACAGCAACGCCCTGACAAGCATCCGCTGGAACAACCGGAGCATGGAAAGGTTTTGTTGATCGGAAAGCCAATGGGAATAGCAGGAGTTCAGAATCCAAGATTCGGCGCTGAATCCAAACTTTAATTCGCCATCTTCCCCCTTTTTGAGACCTTGGTCCGATTTTCTGTGTGCCCTGGAACCATTGGTAGGAATCCATAGCCCGGGTGCATATCTGCCGAGCCTTGGCACTGGTCACGAGCGATGCGACTTCATTGCTGTTATCTTGTATCTTCCCCTCTGCAGGGCTATTATCGACCCCGCATGTGGTTTTTTCCATGCTGCCTAACTGACTGTACTCGGCGATTATCTCACCGACAAATCAGGGAAGGAGATAATATGCAGGGTTGCGTCAGCCAAGTCATGAGCAATCTATTGTAGCGCTTATCCCGCATGGCGATTTGACAGGCCCTGGGCAGCTGTCAGCCCTGCCAAGGTGGTTAGATAGAGCCTTTCCCTGGCGGGATATCCAGCGCATCCATGGATATGGCGCGTAGATCGAATTGGACGTTTGGGGTGACAGTTGTCAGGATGCTCTTACCACGGAACGAGAGGCTGCCAGGCGAGTGTCTAGGCCAGATTCGACTTTAGTCGCCGTTGTCTCCACTGGGCAATATGCCAATCGGAGCGGCATTTGGGTTGACAGTTAGATTGGCAGAACGTGGCCAAGGCTCGCCGGATTACTCGGATCTGCAAGACCCTTTTCCACCAAGCGTGTTCCCCTGTACATCGGGTGAGGCACTGTTGCAGCCACAAGGCTGTTTCCGGCATTTATCATTGTGACTAAACTGGACGCCATGTAAACATGTGGCTAACACATATGCTGTAAGTGAACCTTTGAAGTTTTCATCGCCCAATGTAAGCTCTGCGGGTCCTGTATACCACCAAACGACCACCCATCCTGCGGGATCCTCGACAGCTGATTACTCTCATGTACCTGACCAAGTGGGTCTCCGCTTCTGTGGCTGGTATTTCTTTGTCCTATTGTCAGGGTCAGCGTGCCCAGCCTAGCTCTTAGGAAGGTTCCTGGCGCCTCACTATGGCCCAAGGGAACGTCTTTCTATCTAACCACTAGCCGAAGTCTTTCATATAGTTGCCTCGTAAAATCTCCAATGAGATTGTGGAAACGAATCCCCTTATACGAGGAAGGATTCACTAGCCATAGCTCGAGTTCTAGGCTTATAATACATGCCCCTGTCCATACCACACATCCTCGCCAAGGCTGGCATGTGATGGATGCTGTTGTTGCTAAAATCGTGCTAGGAGAATACAGGGTGCTGCCCAGATGTAGCGGTTAATCAAAAACTGGTGTCGTGATTCTATTCGTAAAGCTCTGGGTACCCAGATGCAAAGACAGAAAGGGTTTATGTTGTTCTCTCTACACCAATCTGCTCGGATTCGATGCCCAGTTATCTGATCGTCCTACGCAACAGGCCACGGTCTTCCAATTTTGGGTTCCTGTTCGTAGACTTCCGGGGTCCAAGGGATAACCCACCCATCATTGTCAGAGTTTTCTTCATCTCACACAGCTCTTCCGAAATAGTGTCGGGACAGACAGCAGGAACCCCGACAGCGATGGCTTGGGATTCTGGTCGTGCGTTCTCGAGAGTATCGGACCGAAGTGCATCCTTGAAGATCCGGAGCAATATTTCCTTATTCTTTTTCACTTCAGCGGGCCTCTTGGTAGGGTCGTGCTCGCCACATAGCCTAGCCATGCAACGGTATGCCCAAAAGCTCTCCCTGAGCCTCGAACTCGCAAGTCGTTTTGTATCCCACATTATCATCCCATGTCGGTAATTCCCAATGCTTTTCCTGGAGGATTCCTGCCAGCAGAGTATTGGTTTCAAAGAGTCCCATGCCTCTGCCAGCCCGGTATGGACCCCTCTAGGACCAGCATAGTCCAAAATCGAATTAACCACACAGAAGATGAGATAATTACAGACTCGCCATTCTCGGCAATATCTAGTGACATCCTTCTTGTTTTCCATGTGGTGCTCTCCACGCGAGCCTGTGCACATAAGTTGGCGCATGGCAGACAGCAGATCGGTCGTCGGAAGGAACTAGGGATAGTTAGGATCAGGATTCATACCACGGTGAAACCAAAAGAATAATTCGGAACTAAAGGCTTACCGAGTATCTCGTCCCTTTGAACAAAAGGTCGTATATTTCCTTGGAGCTGTCGTTTTGATATACGTTTGGACCGAGATCCTCTTCACTAGCTAACAGTCTGTCAGCGATCTCTTATATACCAGGATTTAAGCACCAGGGGACCAGAAGATGGAAAGAATATATACTCACGGGGGTGATAATAAAGATAAGCGCTCACGACGTAGAGCTGCTCATGCTCGACCCAATTGGATAGAAACACCGCACACACGTGTTTCAATAAACTACAGATATATCGCCGCTTAGAGGAAGGCAAACTGTCAGACCCATCTGTACGGTTCCAGCTCATGGTTGTATGTCGTAAAAGCATATGAAGGTAAAAGAAGCGCGCAATTCGGGTCCACTCATCCTGGGATAGAGGGGTACAAGTTGCTGTCTTTCCATAACGCCCATGAAACTTATGCAGTACTAAAGCGCTGTAGTGATTGGTAAAAAAAGATGTCTCCTTGTGAAGGTGCAGTATTTCCTGCATTTGGAACCAAGTCCCGTTCCATCTGAAATTGGGCTCTGAGAGAGTCTCTAATCGCCGGAGGAGCCTGCCCAGAATCTGTTCATGATGCCAGTCGGATCGAGCAAGCTCCCAGTTTAGTATTGCATAGGGCATTAGCTCTGGCGTGATAGCATCATAAAGGAATGATCTTAAAACGCGTATTCCGTTTGCCTTGTAAGCATCATAGAGAGATCGACATGACCGGACAGCCGAAATGAGTGATTTGTTGTCTAGGGATATGAAGATGTTCTGTCGAATTTCAAGCGGTAAAAATTGCAGGGATGGCGTCCTCATATTGTCGGTTGTTTTCTTGTGTTGCAAATAATAGATGTGATAAGTAGTATCATGTGTGGTAGCAATATTAGTTGGAATTACCAAAGAGTATGAGCAATAATTCCGGCCAGGACCCTTATATAGCTTCTTCTGCTTAGCAGGTGGGCACCCTGGCTGGTAACGGAGATATCCATGAATCCTATCATTTTTAATAGTGTCGTGCAGGAAACAGCTTCCCGGGCACAAGTTTTTATTTGTTTCAGTCCCATTGTCTTTCTGGGCTTCGATTGTACACCAGTTTCTTTGTCCCATCCTACCAAGGTTGGCGTTTCAGCTGTCGGATGTGGTAAAATGGAAAGCATATAACAATCATCCTGCGCTTCAATGGATTTGCAACAAATGGTCGGGTTATCGGCCTTGCTGTAAAAATTTCCTTTCAGAAGAGACGTCCGGATTTCATGGTTGGATCATATCTGTCAAAGAGTAAGCGGAGTGACCCAGTTGGGGTAGGAAATGGCCGGCAAGTCTGGTCAGTGTATCGGAGAGCTACGGCGAGTGTAGAAGAATATCTCCCGGTTAATCTATTTGCCGTTATTTGTGTGGTTGGCTATGCGGCCACCACAATCCGCTCATTTGCTAAATCCTCCGAATATTGACAACGCGAGGTCCCGAGGATATAGTCTTCCCAACTACATCCGATAAGCTTATCGTGGGCCTTGATTGCCATTTTCAATAGGCGGCAATATATATCTGGGGAATGCTTGGCATTATGGTGGTCACTTTTCAACCAAGCCCCACAATTTGTCGGAAACGATCGATCCCTCTAACATCTTACTCCAGGGTACTAATACTGTGTGGCAGTACTAGTATGTGCCATTGTAGTCTTGCTATTGACCTTTGCCCCAACTTTTGTCCACGTGACGGCATATCTCCCGGTCGGACATGGACAGTTCCTACTCCATACTTGCACAGTACGAGTACGAGAATTAATTAATCAATAATACCCGATGCTAGCAGATAAGAGCCGAAATCTCATTGCGGGTGGGTTCGCGTCAGCCCACCCGGTCAAGACCCTACATCGAAACCCTGCCCCCGCTAGACCCGAAAAAGGGTCCGCCTGACCGGCCATTGGCCAGACCGGTCTCCGAAGGCGGTCGATGACTAGCCGATTGGGCTTAGTGCCTGAGCCCTGCCCAGACCCCGCCCCACTCTGCGTTGCGTCACCAGCCAATGGGATCCAGCCCCAACACGCTGTCAGTTGCTGATTGGGAGGCCACGCCTGCAGCCCTCTCGGCGATGGGCCAATGGGTGGAGAGCGGCCGGCCTAAACGGGCAAAAAGGCAAACAACCCCCTGGCGCCCGTGACCCCCACCGACTACGCAAATCAAGAATTGCCGGCAAGATTCAAACGTCGATCGTCATCCTCGCGGCCTCTCGCCTCTCGCTTCGACTCCGTCTTCTGCTTCCCCTCGCCTCTCTTCACCCTGCCTCGCGCTTGTCCATCGCCGGAAAGGTCGTTGGCAGCCTCCGTCATGTCCATTCCGTTTCCCCGTCACCCCATCCATCTTCAGAGATGATCGTGTTCCTTGACGCCGTCGACTCCCGTCCATGAACCATCATCCCTTGGGCGATGACACTGCATCCGGCCCTCGTTCGACACCGCCGTTTGCCCCCATAGGAGCATGTCCCTCAAGCATGTCCGGGGGACTGGAAAAGACTCTGTCCGATGTCCGGCTGTATCTCACCGGTGCGCCCTCCCTTTCTGGCCTTGCTCCCAGTCGCAGGGGGAACTGGCTGACCTTTTATGCCTTTAGAGCGTCTGGGCCTCAGCCGCGCCGGCCCGCACAATGGACAGTCGATTCCCTCAGGAGGATGGCGGCCGGTGGCCCTGCGTCCCGTCTATCTCTGTTTGATCGGGGCTGTCATGTTTGCGATGCTGCTCACCCTCGACGTGCTTCGGCGATATAGCGAACAGAAGGGGGGGCTATACTTTTTCCCGGATACTGACACCGTTTCCGACGCGCAGTCGTTCGCCTACAACTATATTCCCATCATCGCTGCTCTCGTCCTCGTTACTCTCTGGTCCTTCATTGACTACGATGTTCTCCGTCTCGAACCGTACTTTCAGATCTCCCGACCGGAGGGGTCGCCGGCGTCGGTCCTCTTCATCAACTACAACTTTGGCCAGTCGTTTCTGACGCCGCTCACCTCGGCCAAGCGCGGTCACTGGGTCGTATTGCTCGTGTCTATCGCCACGCTGCTCATCCGATTATTTCTCCCGGCCCTGCAGAGCACCCTTCTCGAGCTTCGGGAACTGAACGTCGTGGATGACGGAGAGATCAAGACATGGCCCCAACTGTTGGACCTACACACCCAGGCCGTGTGGATCATGGCGCAGAAAAGCAATGAGACCCTGGCCTTGGACTCCGTCCTCACCGCCCGTGACAATCTGCGCAGCACTCGTTCCTCCAGCTACGCGGTGGCGCCCGTCGAAATCACCTTGGAAGACCGCCGCGAAAGCACCGTATGGACACTGAATCAGACCATCTACTGGGCTCAACTGGCGTGCCGCGACGTTTTAGCAGACGACCACCTGTCCGTCTCCATCAATGATACGTCCAGTGACCCTCCCGTCCTCGCCTGGAACGTGACGGGCGTGCAGCTGCAGGATATCCACGGGACGGAACAGTCGTGCACCTTAGACTTTCACTACCAGAATATCTTCTTCCCGACAACAGATTACCTGCAGGTCCGGTATTGGGAGCCCGCTTGGACGAACCGGACGCAACCCGCCCATAACCAGGGAAAGGCCTTTACCGCCCAGGGCTGTGATGACCCCTATGACTTGTATGGGATCGTCATCTCCGTCAACGCCACAGTGGCTGGGGCTGACAGTATCAGCCAGCTGGGGTCTGAGTTCACCTCGTCGGCCGGCATCTTCGGCTGCAAGGTTAGCTATCGCCAGGCGGAGGCCAAGGTCTCCATGCACGCCAACAGCTCCATCACCAGTATCTATGGGTATTCGGATACCGAGCGGGCACTGGCGACCGACGAGTTCAACATCGACGCTTTCCAGGACCTGCTGGCTCAGCGAGCACCATACACGGGCGACATGTTATTCATCGAACTGAACCAGACCACGGGTGATACCACGGTGACGGAGCTGCCCGTAATCAGTCAGGACCTGGGTGACCTGGAGCCGCTCCTGGTCCTGGATGCATCCACGGTCATGACGCCCGGGGAATTTGAAGCCAAGGTCACACGAAGCGTTGTCGAGACGTTTGTGCTCACGATGGGTCGCCTGTTCAACCCGGACCAGGATCCGACCAGCGTGCCGGCGCAGCGACAATCGACCCAAGTCGCTATCTCGGTGGTCTCCTTCGCCTCCTGGTGGTCCGAGGTGATTCTGGCCATCGCCATCCTTCTCACCGTGTGTCTCATCTATTTCTATGGACGGCGCCCCAACGTCCTTCAGAACGATCCGAGTTCTATCGGGGCCATGTGTAGCATGCTGACTGATCTTTTCGGACCCTCCAACGTCCTTGGGGATCCTCGGTCCGACTTTCATCAATTCTCGACGCGGCAACTACGCCAGATCCTGCGAAACTGTCGGCTCCGGTGGCAGCAAGGGCCGATGGGGCCCCGACTTGAGATTATCACCGCCGACGGTGAGTGAATAGCGCCGAGGCCCCCTTTATTGCAAGCTAACTCGAGCAGGATCACCGGTCACCCTTGGTGAGCAGATTCGGACCCGGGTGGACCCTATGCCGCACTTCCTAGTGATTCCGATTTTCATCATCGAATTCCTTCTCCTCGCCGCCGTGATTTCGGTCATGGGCGTGACGGCCGCCACTCTCGCCCACGACGGGAATTTCCAGCACCTTTCGCAGTCCGCCTCCAGCTTCCTGCAGGTGGTGACATCATTTCTGCCGTCCATGGTCGCATCTGCCGTGGCGGCTTTGTGCAACTCCATTCTTCGCAACATCAGCATTCTGGAACCGTGGGTTCACCTCCAGCGCGGCATGGCGGTCGCCCGGACGTCGCTGTCCATGAATTATGCGTCGCAGAATCCGTGGTCGATCCTGAACAAGGCCGTCCAGAACCGCCATTCCCTTCTCAGCCTTGTCTCGTTCGCTTGCGTCGCCAATATCCTGCTGACAGTCGTGGCCGGTGGGCTGTTTACTCAGAAACTGACGCCGTCATACCTGCCATCCACCTCGTTGTACATGAACTACAGCAACTCCCAGTTCCAGCGGCCAGAGTTTGCTGCGGACTTCACCGAGTTCGATCTGATCCAGACCAGCATCACGAGCGGGGTGCCGATGCTGCCGTGGATGGCTTCGAACTACTCGTTTGTCCCCATCAAGAATACGGATTCCGACCCCGATGTGATGTACGGTGCGACCACCCTGGGGATCGGAAGCGATCTGGAGTGCCAGCAGCTGGCGATATCGCACAATCTGCTGGAGGACGGCCCAAGCACGTACTGGGTGTACCGGCCCTCCCGCGACGTCAGCCGGCAGTGTATGGTGAACATGACGGCACTCGTGCGGCCCAGCGAGGCCATTGCCCTCTCCATCCACTTCCTCTCTCCGATCGCGGAATCGGACATGGATTTATGCCAGATGTCGACGGTGTTGGTGGTCGGCCGATGGAATTACACGGCGGAATCCCCTTTCACCGACGACAACACGATCGCGCTCCAATGTGAGCCCCGGATGCAACTGCAGGATTTCTCCGTGACCTTTGACCGACGGGGACAGATTTCCGACATTGACCCGGTCGCTGGCACGGAGATTGCGTCGGGCGCGATGTATGAGAACGCCACGGTGGCGCTCGGGCAGTTCAACAAGGTGTTTGCGGCGATCCCGCAGAGCTTCGTTGGGGAGGAACCGGGGCGGAACCGGTCGTATGTCTCGTCGTACGACTGGGCGGGATTCCTGGTGGCCCGTCTCTATCGGCAGCACGAGAAGATCGTCCCCCTGAACGCGGCGGACCTGATGGCGGAGTCGCAGGCTGTGTATCAGTGGGTGTATAGCACGTACGTTTCCCTGTGGCGAAACATGTACCTGGTCCCATTGGAGGACGTGGTGTCGGCCGCCAATGCGACCGTGATCTCCAACACGTGGACGATGGTGCCGTCCGTGCCGTCCCTGGTCATGGCGTTGGTGATCATTGCGCTGGACACGCTGGTGGTGCTGGTGGTGTTTGGCACCCGGCGAGGTCGATTCCGAGGGCCGCGGATGCCACGATCGATCGGGGCGATTATTCCGTGGATCGCGCACAGTCGCATGCTGGACGACTTCCGCAACACGTACTCGTGGACGAACGCGAAGCGGCGGGAGCACCTGGCTCGGCTGGACAAACGGTATGGGTTCCGGATGTTTCTGCAGGCGGACGGACGGTGGCGGTTCGCGGTGGACGAGGAGGCTGTGGGACTCGCGGACAAGCCATCCGAGGGCGCGCTGGATGCGACCAAGGGGCCGGATGTGATTGAGCTGCAGCCCATGGGGGAGGCTGGGACTCCGCCGGGGACTCCGCCTGGGAATCACGATTGATGCGAGATGAGCTGGTTGTATTATAGGGATAGAGGTGGGATGGAGTTTTGTACATAGATAGGTGTCATTGATGCTCTTCACCCGAGCCGGCCCGTCGGACTTGATCCGAGGGGGGGATGGTATAAACCGGGGCCGGGGCCCTGCATCGCAGCCCTGCATCGCAACCCCGCATCGTCCATCCCTCCCCCATCATCCCCATGGCCGACCAGGTGGACGTTCTCCTCTATGGACTGGGAGCGTATGTCCATCCCTTCTTCCATTGCCTCCCGAATCTCACCGATTCTGTAGCATTGGCTCCTTCTACGCCTTTATCCTGCATCGCAGCCACCGGGTCCGCCTCACCGTCGTCGCCCGGTCCAACTACACGGCGGTCAAGGAGAATGTATCTCTCTTCAACCCCCATCTGCCTGCCACCACCTACTCACGAGAGCAGGGCATCCTCCTCAAAAGCGCCAACCACGGCGAGCACCGCGTCCATCCCGACCGGGGTAACTCACCTTATCCAATTTATTGTTTAGCACTAACCCAACCATCGCAGTCATCCGATCGCCCTCGGAGCTCGCCCAGCCAGCCGACTACATCGTCTGCACCAACAAGGCCATTGACCCGGATAGCGTGGTCCACTCGCTGGCTCCCGCCGTCGGCAAGGACACCACGATCGTGATCATCCAGAATGGCGTGGGGAATGAGGACCCGTTCCGCGCGGCCTACCCAACCTGCACCATCATCTCCTGTGTCGTACGCATCCCCCTCTCCTCCCTCTTGACCAACCCATTTGACCCCATCCCAGACATGGGTCGGAGCCTCCCAGCCCAGCCCGGGCCTCGTCCTCCACACCACATCCGAAGACACCGAGCTGGGGCTGTACCCCAACCCCAACCTCCCCGCCACCGTGGAATCCACGCGACTCACCACCTTCACCACCCTCCTGACTCAGGGCCAAACCCCACACACCGTCCACGACAACATCCAACCCACCCGTTGGTCCAAAGTGATCTGGAACTGCGCCTGGAACACCCTGACGACCCTCACCTCCCAGGACACGCAATCCTTCCTGCAATCCTCCTCCGACGCCATCCCCTTCACGCGTCGCCTGATGACCGAGGTCATCGCCGTAGCCCGTGCCAGCGGAGTCTCTCTCCCGGCCGATCTGATCGACACCCAACTCGCGCGGATCCAGGGTCTCGGGGCGGTGCGCACCAGCATGCAGATCGACCGGGAGAACGGGCGCCCAATGGAGATCGAAGTGATTGTCGGAACGCCGGTGCGCAAGGCCCGGGAACTGGGGGTTGCCACACCTGTGTTGGACACGCTGTATGTCCTGTTACGGGCCGTGGACGGGGAGATGCGGCGGGCGCAGAAGATCTGAAACACACCCCAGTATACCTAGATGAATCCGGACCGGGCTCTAAGTGACCTGTGCTTCCCGTGCAGCTTTCCAAGACCACCTACCATGTATTCTCTCCCCACTTACACATGAACACCCCCCCCCCCAATCCATTCTATCCCGAACAAACAGGGTCCAGTAATTAAACCAAACGATTTGAATAAATCAATGAATCCATGTCATCCATCGAAGGGATGGTGTCATTAGGTTTTCCGTCTTAGGGCTGGAGGAGGACCTATAGAGACTCTCGATTCAGAGACTGGTATGCATGACCAATGGGGATTGTTTTGTATCGTATGTACCAGATGTCCATAGGCCGAGTGGCCTATGTCGAGTCCACGTCATGGTCACACAAAGTAGCTGGAATGACCGCACCTTGCTCGAATCGGATCATTCTAACGTGCAATCTGACTGTGACTGTGTCAGGATGGAATGAAGCGCCCCAGCACGCGATCGCATGGAAATCCCCCAACTGTTAGTCTACATCACTCATCACCCACTGGGCACCCCCAACTATCGAGATGGCAAATCGCATTCGAGAGGAACTAAATTAGGAATTTATCATTGGAAGCACAACTATCACCCAAGGTAGATTGATGGAAGGGATGGTGGAGATGGAGAACGGGGAGACAAGCAGAGTGATCAGGGTTCCGTCTTGTACAGTCGGACTCCGGGCAGGCCGTTATCGGACGCCTTGGATTTTCGCTTCAGGGACCCGGAATTCTTTCGCTGTCGGATCTCCGCAACCGACAGGGTGGAAATATCCTCCGGAGGGTCTCTCTCATCGTTGCTGCGCTTTACCTCCTCTTCTGTTGCCGCCAGCAAAACCATGGCTTTGTCAACAATGGTAGTTAGGGACTCGTATTCGGAGTCGATGTCGGGCATGTTATGGGAGTAGATGACTGCCGGTTTGACCACAAGTAGTATCCGATGTCCCTCCCAGGTCGACTCGTCCGGGTGCCGGTTGTAGAAGTGGAAGACCATGTCGTCAGTGCCGCACCGGTACGACTCCCCCAATTCTGACAGGCGACGTAGATCAAGATGACCTCCCATATATGATTCGCAGCAGTGCATCGCAGCCACGGCGGATTCAAACACTCGGATAAGACGGTTTTGTCGCTTGGTGACCTCGGCTGCATCCAAGGGCTCAATCAGCAGCAGACGGAACGGGTCACTGGCCAGTAAATCGGTAACCACTGACTTGGCAACAGTCTTGAGGCGTTGAGCGTTGTAGTTGCCGAATGCTTGGTCGGTAGATTGAGAAGGACTGGTTGAGTTGGCTAGACGATGCGTCTGCCGCTTCCACAGCGTCGCAGATTCTGGGTTTGCTGGGCGATGATCAGTTTCGGACCAAAGGAGTGAGAGGGGACGTAGAGTAGAGTACCTACTTTGAAAAAACCGCTCATAGAGGTACTGAAGCTTCATGGAAAACCGCTCATCTTCCCCGTTGTCCGCGAGGCCAGTCTTCCCATCCAGGTACCCGAAGGAATTTTCAAAAACCTTGTTCATGATCGTCTTATAAATGAGGGACTCGGCCAAGAGTTCTCCGATGTACTTGCGGGCCTGAGATGGCAGCAGCCTTTTCAGGGTGGCCCAGTCCTCCTGCACGCAGTACCCTTCTAAGCTCTGAAGGATGGTGCCCATCTGCTCGTTGGAGAGGTGCGTGAGACTGCCGAGCACGAAATCTGCGATCCAAGAACGCAACCTCTGGTCTATGACCCGGTACATTCTTCCAACATGTTTGTGTGTTGTCGCCCATCCCTCGCTGCCCGAGCTGAGGAGGCGATCCACTCCTCGGATGGTAGCCACGTATTCCGACCTATTCTGAAGCGCCATCCGTTGGTAAGGATAGATTCGTTCTTCATCATTGAGGTCGGTAGGTTCCGAGTTGGTCATATCCACCTGCTTGGGAGCCTCGAGCGGTCTGGATGGAGAGCTGGGCTGAGAAGGGCCCCCCTCCTCCTCCTCCTCCTCCTTAGGCGGACTGCATTGAGCTCCAGGCGGTTTCGTTGGAGAGCTCGCTCGAGGGGGGTCCTGCTTGTCGGAGGGTGAAGGATGCGCCGTGACTTTGGCTTTGGACCTGGTGGAGTACACCATCTTCGTAGCAAGCGGACATATGCAGGAAGCTGGGCCAGGATCATGGGACTGATTGCAAATCGAACCGGTGGGGTAGTAGTACTAGAGTCGACAAAGGATGGATCCCCCTCTTTGTTCCCCCCCCTTCTCTTGCAGTCCACCATCAGGCTAGTCGAATCTCAAAGAAGTCCACCCATCGATCCACTCAACATGCAGTCGCACGCTGCCAATCAAAAGTTGATCATCGGCATAGATTTCGGTACTACCAAGTCTAACGGATCACGCGGGATGTAGGTGTGGCCTATGCCCTAAGGGAGAGCCAGATGAACGAGATGCCACCGATCCGGTCCTTGGCTGTCGACCAAACCATAGCCATCCCGTCACGGATCGCTTATGATCGTGACGGTACATGTCATTGGGGACAGGATGCCCAGGACGCAGAGGGCCCGGTCTTTTCCTGGATTAAGTTGTTCCTCTATGATCCCCACCATCCGATCCTACAAGATCTTTCCAATGCGGGGATTCCAGTTCTACCAGACCAGTCTACATCTGACCAACTCATTGAGGACTTCTTCCGTCAACTGTACCATTTGATCCAACAGAGGATAATACGGTCACTGTATCGGAACAACCGTGACAAATGCAGGGTTCGGGTCCTCGCCTAGAGACCGCGTTTTCTACGCCAGCGAGGCTGAAGCAGCAGCCTTGTATCTCGTGCAACACTCCCTTGGTGATTTGGTTAGCATGAAGCCCCCGGGTGTCCTTTGGTCTCGATTGCTTAGCTGACATGCGTCCATGAAGCCGACCAATAGATGTGTTTTAGTCTGCGATATCGGAGGCGGGTCTACCGTGAGTGCCACACTGTCTGAGATGTATGGTCTGTCCTCATCGAGCTCTAACAGTCTGCAAGGATGTTGCAGGATTTGTCATTTACGCCAAGGGGCCCAATCCCTTCTATGACCTGTTTTCCAGAGATTCCGGTATTCGCATGGACACCAGTAAGGGATGCCGAGTCAACGACTGACGTTTCGCAGGAGCCAATTGCGGCGGAGCAGCCATGGATGCTGCGATCATCAACTACTTGAAGAACGAACACCCCGACTTTTTCCCTGCCCACTCCGAAAGATGTAGTGGTCTCTTGACAGGAATAGAAGAGCTGAAGCACAACTTCGATGGGGAGGAGACACTCACACTCAAGGTCGAGGATGGCGCGTTCTGCAGCCATCATGTGATCCGGCCAGAAGACATGATGGCTTGTCTAAACCCAACGATTGACGAGATTATCGGGTTGATCCTGAGAAACATGGAATTTGTCACATCAGGGCAGCGATCGCTCATTCAAGTTCGTCCCCTACTTATCTAGCTAGCAACAGTCTAAGCTGATCCTCCTGAACAGCTCTTTCTCCTCGTAGGGGGGCCCAGTCAGGTGCCATACCTGGAAAAAAGAATTCGCACGCAGTTACCAAGTGGGTCTGAGTTGCAGACCTGCAAGGGATACATGTATGTATATTTGGCCCCGTGTGATGTCAGACCTGGTTGCCAGTGGAGCGACCATTAGAGGTCTCCGGGGTCCAACGGCTCCACGCCTAGTGTGTGACACGGGCTATGCCTTGGCACCTTTCAAAGCCGCGACAATCAGGGTGGAATCCCGTACTCACCGGATCCAGGAGGTTGACCCCAACCCATATTGGTTTTTAGAAGAGGTTTGTATGCTCTGGGCTCCAATGAGAGGCTTTAACTTCTGACTGGCATTTGCATTGCTACGTGTCCAGGGCAAGGTCTATGAGACACCCTACTCGGCCAAGCACAGCTTCAATCTATTCTACCCCCACGATGGTTCCCTTCGGACTCATATATCCATTCTCGCCCGTAATACGAAAGGCACACGTGGCTCGCCTGACGATGGTGAGTATATTCTATCCCTGGACAAAATGGATTCGTGTTCCCCGGCTCATCGGCGGACCATCTCTCTAGGAATCAGAAAGGTGGCGGTCATTGCCTGCAGACTTGACGTAGTGAATTTCACGGATGCGTTGCATGCGGGAGCGGGCCACTGCATCCGTGTTGAGGTGAGCTGGTTAGTTAAATGGATCAATCAGAAGGCAGTGGTTGAATTCTCGGTGATGACTGGTGGAGATGGAGGGGGAGTGCAGATTGGTACTAAGGAGATGGATCTGGATGGGTGCAGTGTAGAGAGCTGAGTGAAGACATCGGGGGGGGGCGTGATGAGTCTTTCCCTACGATTGCAAATCTTCGTCCCTGCAGCACCGTTTTGGGGTTATTTATCGCTCACTATGTATTTATTGGTTTTGCCATACATAGTCTGTTGGCTCGAATCATTGTTTGGCGGTTTGGTAGTCAATTTATTCTCTGACGTATATGAAGACGCTGCGGGACGCTATATCTACTGCTCTTTAGCATTCTGGATCCCATGATCAGCCAATCGAGAGTGATGATTTGCAACCCAGGAATACAAACCTTCGTTCCTGGTGAAATGCTGGTGCTGCACGATAAGTTCCACATCCGATGGGTATCCCAAATGGTGGCTCGATATTCCGATCCGGTGGTCGAGGAGCCGGTGTCTTGTTAGCAAGTGCATTGCTAATAGGGAAGATCATTGTTATGTCTGCTATGGGTTTTTGTTCTAGATATATAAAATCTTTTGCTTCTACGAGGACCTCTATAGTATTTCAACCTTGAGATCCTTTCATCGTTCTATGGAATAGGAGACAGTGTGTGCCTCTGTCCCGGGGAGAATGGATCCGATTTGCGCGGACTTTCTACATCCTTGCTCTTTACAACAGAATACCCTTACGTTTTGATTACCACTTGGTATATACACGACCAATCTATTGTCCGCGATCCGGCCATGGCATTGATTTCAAACTGGGTCGAGTACGGGCAGCTGTCCATCACGCTACATGTAACCTCAGCCCTAATTATTCTTGATTACTTTAGACAGGTCATCTGTTATCCATGGTTTGCCAGGTGATTTGCCCGGACTCTCAAGAAGGATCCCGTCAGATTGAAGACGTGGATGGTATACTGAGCGCCTGGAGCTCCTCCAATCTTGAAGTCCTTACTGTCCTTTTCAGAGCTTCCTTCATATATCCCCGATAGTGTAGCACAGCGGCCTTGTCTTCGAGAAGCGAAGACTGGGTTGGCCAAGGCGTGGCCTTAATGTTCAGCCTAGTCTACATGGAACCAACCGTTTTAGAAACGGCCTCGGACGTGGAAGAATATCCCTTTTTAATGTGGGATGAGAAGAGGGTGCTGGAGTCTACGTTAAAGGAGAAGATGTATTCGTCGCGCGGGTGTCTGGGGGGGGTTTTGATGATTGGTATGGCTCTGATAGATATTCCTCGGATTCATCGCCGGAAAGGAACGAGGAGATATTCGAGAGACTTTCAATGACTGATACTTGATTTGATGGTCTTGGATTGGTTATTAATAAACCATCCATCTGACTGTCTTGTCAATGGCAGGCTTCTATCATTTGATTTATATATTTCTTCCAAACACTTTTTTGATACTCTCTACTTATTCATCTGTTTCTGGAAATACAAGTGAGTTGTAATCACCATAACATGGTCGATAAGTTTTAATAATAGATTAATGAATTTATCTTTCCTAGTCTGTCTAGTGTAAAAAATACTGATTATATAATTTATGATCTACTACCCTTAGATTAGATATTGATTTTTAAACATGTTGTACTCTATTTGTCCAGCCAGGATATTAGCTCCACCGGCAACCCTTAGATGATTCTGATAGTAAGCTGTGGGTGTTCTGCTCTTGGAATATAAGCAACAGGCTCTCTGGATTTACTACATCAGATTGAATTCTTGGCTTCACGATAACACTCTACGGTGCATATACAGGTCTGAGACAAATGACGGGATGGAGTGGGATACCACACCTATTATCTCAGACTCATTTCACTACCATCGCCTTGAGAGAATCATGTGGTCCTCCGGTTGTCATATCACCCACCCATTTGGTGGGTGATCTGGCTAGGCCCTGTCCTTTTAGCCGAGTGGTTTGTTGTTCTCACCCGTTGTCTCCACCATTTCTGGGATGTTCATCTATCTTCTGAAACCATCGAGTCATTCTCTCATCTCGGTTAGCTGGTATGCATCAAATTATCAATAAATATCTGAGTATCCGTGCCCTCTCTCTGCATTTTTACACCTCGTAGTCTGTACGACCTCGAAAATGCTCTCAGTAGAAAATCTGAGACGATACCTGCACAATATCCCTACCCTCCGGACAATAAACCCTCATAGAACGGGTATTCCACTCTGGCCATCTGCAACTCGACCCTCTCGCTTTCTCCCGCATACATCTGTGACATCGCATTCCAGAAGAAAATGACAGGGTCATGGAGGAGGTATTACCCGAGGCTGATGTCAGTGGGGAGCTGAGCCTTGCGGTCTAGATCGATGATAGCCTCACTTGTTGAGATTAAATTGCAGGTCGCTTGATGTATCTGTTTCATGTGATGTGTGGCCCGCCGGGTCCATGATGACAGGAATGAGGTATCTAGTTGATGATGTTGATCATATTGGATACTGTTAGGCCATTCCAGTATGCATGTTTGGTGGGGATATCCTTGGCCGAGTGGAATGTCAAACTGGATGTACGATTCAAGTACAGTTCACTCAGGTCATGAGAGAGCCTTTCTCATGGATACTCCGACACCACTCAAGTAACCACAATCCCATCTGACGGCTGCCACTAACCGTGACGTGAAATGTAGCGACAGCAAATGCCGTGTGGGTATGATCATACCCGGAAGCCAGTGCGCATGAAACCAGCGTACCAGTTCAGCGGCAACAATCTAGGCCACAAACCTCGGCACCTGAAAACTCAAGCCTTAATCTACTGGTCCCTGTTTCAGCCAGTCGAGATGGAACCGAAGTTTAACCCAAGTTGTGTTGAATGCTCCATGATTTTCACCTTGAAATTAACCACTACACCTACACCTAGCAGCTTAACAGGTACACCCAGGAATAATTCTATGAATAGCCATCCTACATCCGCAGGATCCGGATCTTGCAGCCGGACGATTCCCAAGCGGGCCAAGACGCCTCAAAAATGGGCAGCCCTAACGCAGACCAGCGCTAGCGCCGGCCCCGGGCGCGATCCAGATTGATTAAATAATTTATCGGCGACGGACCCTGGGTGTGATGAGTCGGGCGGTCGGGCCACCGACACATAACGGTTCGTGGTGGTCGCAGCCTGAGACAGACTACATCCATGGCTGGGTGATAACCATGGCCGAGTTCATGAAGGATGGCGGGATGCTCAGCCGCACGGATTCAGGGTACTGTTTCATCGGACTGTGGATCAAGATGACCATCCATACGGTGTAGTATAACCTTAACAACCCTATTATACCCCTTGTAGCAGGATCTTCCCGACCGGGGACAACCTCGGAGGAGAGAGATGAAACGAACGGCCCACGCCGATCGCTCAGATCCCGTTCCTGTTCCTGGTCTGGTCTGGTCCGTTCCTGACCCGTCCAATTGACCCAAAATTGTGCCGCGGGATGTGTATATAACCTGACTTGTCTTGTCTTGTCTTGACTTTGGAATGATTCAACAGCAGTGCAGTGCACGTCTTCCATCTTCTGTCTTCCGTCTTCTGTCTTCCGTCTTCTGTCTTTTTTGTTCGTCATTCGTTAGAGCTGTGCTCAGTCGTTCACTTTTATCATCATCATCATCATCAACAAATCAATCAATCCTTACACAAAATCATAATGAAGGCTTTCATTGCTCTCTCTCTTCTCGGCACCGCCCTCGCCGCTCCCACCGCCACCACCTTCCAGGCCCGCGATTTCGATCTCTCCTCGTTGACGTCCGGACTGTCGGCCCTGACCTCCGGATCGGCAGCCAGCTCGGGGTCCTCCGAGTCGGCCAGCTCGGGATCGGGATCCGGAACGACGTCCAGCTCGAGCGGGCTCGCTGCTCTGGCGTCGCTGTTCCCGTCTAGCAGCAGCAGCAGCGGTAGCACCGGTAGCAGTGACACCAGCAGCGGTAGCGACGGGCTAAGCAGTCTACTGAGCTCATTCACAAGTGGAAGTGGTATGTCCCCTTCCCCTTCCCCCCAAAAAAACCAAAACTAAAGAAGTAAAAATACTAATAAGTAATGAAAAAATAAAGGCTCGATGACCGAAAACGGCGTAACGCAACACTCCGGGTCCTGCAAAAAGTTGACCTTTATTTTCGCCCGCGGAACCACCGAAATGGGTAACATGGGCAGTGTGGTTGGACCCGAAGTGGCTAGTCAATTGGCTTCCTTGACGGGAAATCAGGTTACCGTGCAGGGAGTCAATTATCCGGCTGATTGGGAGGTTAGTTCCCCCTCCTTCTTTTCCCTATATATATATATATAAGACACAAAGATACTAACGATAGAAATGAATAGGGCAACATGTCCCTCGGCTCCTCCGGCGGCCCTACAATGGCCAGCTACGTCAAAGAAGCCCTCCAACAATGTCCCAACACCAAGGTGGTACTGGGCGGCTACTCACAGGGCTCCATGGTCGTGCACAACGCCGCGAACTCGCTGAGCGCGGGCCAGCTCTCGGGCGCCGTGCTCTTCGGAGACCCGTTGAAGATGACCAGCGTGGGCAAGCTGTCTTCGTCCAAGGTGAAGGAGTTTTGTGCGAGTGGGGACCCCGTCTGCGAGAATGGGTTTAATGTTATGGCGCATTTGTCCTATGGTGCTGATGCCAAGGAGGCCGCGCAGTTTTTGGTGGAGGCTGCTGGTGTTAGTTCTTAGGTTGTTATGTACTCTTAGGGGGCTTTTTGGGGGGGTTGTGTTGGGAAAGTGTGGGTATTTAGGGCTTGATATTTGGTTTGGTTTGGGATTGAGTTATTACGCTCCTTGGATTAGGGGATGTGTTTATGTGTGGATATGATGTACTAGGGTCATGTCATTGGTATAGTGTCTGAGATACTAGATACGAATTTTAGCTGGACTATATATATACTTTGTTTCATTGTATCTGATAATAGGATTAACGGTCAGCTAGGGTTGGGGTTGGTTTATGGTAAGTCGATTAGGCTCTCAATGTATCCCTTATACCCCTATTACCCTGTCTACATTACACTATACAGTTCACCCCGATCTACCCCACAACCCTTATTACAAACCTTCTACTCAGAACCAAGTTAAAAAACCTTAAACCCTCCTCTCATCAACCCATCTGCCTGCAACACCCCATTCGGATCATACTGCTTCGCCACCCCCCTCAACCGCTCCAGATTCTCCTCCCCATACCCCCCGAAAATATCCTGCCATCCCGCAGCATCCCCCATATAATTAAACGCATCATACAGCCCGGCCTTTTTGGTGGCAGTATTAATCATCTCTGTGGTTTCCTTCAACCACGCGTCCACGATCTCATTATAAGCCTCGCCAATCCACTCCACGACCTCCGCGTAGCAGAGGTAGATTTGACTGGCATCCAAGCCGAGGGCGTTTCCGCCGCGGGATTCAGAGGCAGTCAGCCAGCTGCTTCCGATGGGCTGCCAGTCGAGTTCGATGAGGGAGATGTTGGCGCTGGGGATTTGGGCGGTCAGTTTGGGCAGTTGGCCGAAGAAGGTGTTGTTGATTAGGGCGATTCCGTTCTGGAGGGAGCTGTAGCTGGTGGCTTTGATGGTGCCGGCGACGAAGATGTCGCTTTCTTATTGTTAGCATTTATTTATGCGGGGGGAGGGAGGGATGTACTTAATATGCGGCGTCACGAGGGCGCCCGTCTCCGTTGCAAACTCGGACAAGGTCTTGAAGCCCAAGGTGCTGCTGATGGCCGGGATATCGGTAAACGGCTTGAAGATCTCCGGGTAGCTCTCCGTGGCGCTGTCGTAGAAGAGAATCACCGATCCAACGGTCGTGTTGCCTTGCGGGACCACGGCCGGCACGATGTGGGTTTTGGGGTCATAGATGTTGGCGGCGTAGGTTGCTGCGGCCTGTTCTCGTCAGTCTTTCACTTCATCCAGATTGCTTCAACCATCCTTCTCAACCTCAGCAGATACAATGCGTACCTTCAAAAACTGATCCACATACTCCCCAGCCACAGTATACGTCCCCGCCCAGACCTTAGTCGACTCTATCGTCTCCATGTCGAACCGGGTCACCAGTCCAAAGTTACTGCTGCCTCCCTTCAACGCCCAGAACAGATCCGAGTGGCTGTTGTGGTTGGCCTCCACGACGGAGCCATTGGCCAGGACGACCTCATAGTTGACCACAGTATCACAGCCGAAACCAACCTGGTTGCCGTAAAAGTTGATGCCACCGGCCAGAAGCAGCCCAGGAACACCAACAGGCCCGAGTCGGCCACCGGCTGCAGCGAGGCCGTAGGGTTCGAGGTAGGAGTAGACGTCGGCCCACCTGTCTTCTTTAGCTCATACTCTTTACACCAACTAGAGTGGGATGAAAGTGGTTATACCGATAACCCGGCCCAACCGACACTACAGATTGATCCTCCGACAGCTTCAGGGTCGTCAAATTCGACATGACAATCAGCACTCCATCATCGAGATTATTCGAGCCCTATTCCATCAGCCATTATCCTATACCAACAACACCCGAGAAAGAAGAAAGATGTACCCGAATTCCCATATGACCACCTCCCCGCACCGCAAACTGCGCATTCGCATCCACCAGCGCCTTCACGCCCTCACCCAATTGCTGGGCCGATTGCGGGCGGAACACGCACCCCGGCGACATGATCTCCGTGTTGGACCAAAATTCCTGCGCTTCATATTGGTAGACTTCGCTGCTGGGGGCAAAGACCTCGTCGGACAGCGATTGTTGAAGAGCGGTGCAGCCCGAGGTGGCTGCGGTGGCTGTGATGGCTACAGTAGCCGCCGTGGCCGTGGCCGCCAGCGGGAGGAGAGAGGCGCGCATGGTGATGGATGAATGCGGATGAGAAGGGAGGAAGAAGGAGAAGAAGGGGTTTTGACTGGCGATCAGAAGCGGAGTGGAGGCATGAGTCGTGCGTGGTGGGTGGAGGCATGCTGCGCGGAGATACTATACCAGTCGAGCAGCATGGCTGGGGACGCAAGGAAGCCGAGTCAATGTGCTGCACGGCAATTGCAGCAGCAGCAGCCGTCCCTGAAATTGGGCCCGGCCCAGCGACCAAAAGCAGTTAGCCGCTCGTTAGTGCGTCTCTAGTGCGCTCCACTGCATTCACCACATTATCCATTATCTTATCAATTAACATTCACTAGCATAACATCATCATGCCATTGATTCTCGCTCGCCACGCGTATCCACGTTAAACTCCACCGTTCGGACGATCCCGTCCTCGTTTCTCGCCGGCAGGATGTGCTCGACGCTTGATCCCGCCCCCCCTTTCAGCCGCGTCGAATATTCGCTCCGGTTGCCAAAGTCCGGCGGATCGCGCGGGATCGAGTTGAGCTGATGGCCGTACTTGCGCGCGCTGGACCCATACCCGGTCGACGACAGGCCCAGCAGCCGGGGGAAGTACCGGCGCACAAATGGCCGCATCGCCGTGACGCAGCCCCCGGTGATGCCCAAGTTCAGCTCAACTGTGCACCACAGCAGGGCATTCGTCGTGGTCCCTAGCTTGTTAGCGACGTTCATCAGGGTCAGAGGCAACTTACAGGTCAGATCCGTGCTCTTGAGCAGCACATACAAACTCGCCAGACGGATGCAGCTCACAATGCCGACACTATCCGGTCAGACAGAACTTCAGTCGGGTCACCGCACTTACAAACATCCCATCGCTAACATGAACCCAATGGCGATATTTTGTCGCAGTGGCATCTGCAATCGGCGCAACCACGGTCTACCTCGTCAGCAACGCCGGGAAGATGAGCAGCAGTCACTTACATCGGAACCAACACGGTCGCGAAATCCGTAAAAATCCCCAGTCCCGCGTTGGCAAAGTAAAACACCGGCCGGTTCATGCACGTCGCCTTGACCTTCAAGTCCCAGGCCCCTGCGATCGGGGTGCAGCTAAACACGTTGGCCAACACGCTGGCCACGTTGTAGCCCACCGCAATAAACACGATCGTCCACACTGCGAGGTGGAACCCGCGGCTGGGAAAGATGCGCAGGTAGAAAACGAGGACGGACACCTTGGTGAAGCCGGTACCCACGCAGTAGATGATGGCCGCGACGACGTTGAGCTGACGAGTTAGCTTGTCCGCAGCAGAGGGGATGCACATACCTTCATAAACTTGGGCGTGAGATCATCCAGCGGAACATCCCACATGTGCCTGCCCAGGCCGTAGTTGAGCACTGCTGGTCAGCGATGCTTGATATTATTGGGGCGACACTTACTGTCCAGCGTCACAGCAGAGAGAACCGCCGACAAGATCTATCCTGTTAGTCGAGAACAACCCCAATTCAGGCCACATACCACTGCCAATATCATCAAATCTACCCAGTCAGCCAAATTCTCTCGGTGATTCAGCGCACTTACAATCATCCCACGACACGCTGCGCACCACAAACAACCGCGTCCACGTCCGCACCCCCAGCGCCAGCACTGCCAGCGGAAGAAACACACAATTAACCACAATGAACTTGGTCCCGCAGTGTGGTGGATCCACGAAATTCGACGTCAGGCCAGGCGGCGGCGCCACGGCCGGGATAACAGTACCATTCATCTTGCAAGGAGAGCTGCATCGCAGCTGACCACCACTATCTCGAGGTGGCGGGCAGCCTCTAATAACTCCGAGCACACGGACGCAGGGCCGCACAGATAAGCAGCAACTCAAATCTCGGACGGGGTAAAGATGTATCCCTCAGACGGCCGGAAACCTTAGCCCTGCACCAGCGATTGGCGCGTGAGATTGACTTTGAGTGGCAGCCACCGACGGAGGAAACCGAGCAAGTCTAGAGCGGGAATACTTGGTAGTAAGAAATAGTAACAAGATTCGATCGTCGACGTTCCACCATCGCGGTCGGTATCCGGTCCTGGTAGCGATCGATGTCTGGTTCGGAGACTACCAGTATCCAGTCAATCGGAAGTGCCTTCGGAAGCCCTGCGCCTTACCTTAGTTAACACTGTCATTTCGGGGACCACAATGTCGCAGAGCTACGGTGGAGTCGCAAACTGAAGCATTAGCCAGAGTATATTCCCCGTTGATCACGGCAAGGAAAATCTCAACTGCCGTGAGCAGTCTTGAACTGCAGAATTATACCACTGATGCCATCCCATTCCGAAGCCTCGTCGAGCAAGAGGCATGACCCTGACCGTGCAACGGCACCGGATCCTCGGTAGCTAGAAGACGCACGGAACGCCCCATCGAATACGAGAAGCCCCAGAATAATTATGGCGGCGTTATGTGATTAATGTCTCGCATCCCTGGTTAGCTTGGCACTAGGGCTAGTTCGGTGCCGGCACGACACCAGTGGACCCCCGTTCCTCGGATCGCAGAAGTTTAAATCCTTCTTATGACCAGGGGAAGGATGCAGAACACATCAGCACCTGCAGATTGTCGTCGATAGTCCAGGGTGATGAGAGAATCGGGGGGTGAGAATGCACATCATCAAATGGTTTCATGGGGGTTGTGATTCCAATCCATCCCAAAGCAGTCAATGCACAGCGTCGGTGTCGCACCTCATCTATTTGACTTTGGCTATTTGGCCGGATGGGGCGCTGAAGTAATCGTGCTGAGTTTGCTGCTCCACATGTGCCGAGGCTCAGCTTCACTCGGTTTCAGCATCCCATTCCATTCTTGCATAACCGATGACAATGCTGCTGCATATGCTGCAGATTGAAATCTGAGCATGTCCTAATGCCAGTACGATAACTTCATGGCTGTCAGACCTTAACCACATTCAACATAACGTCAATTAAGCAGTATTATTCATCTAAAACACCAAACCGCTTCATCGGCCCATATCGCGCCGTCAGTCCCCGCAGCCTCTCCCCCCAAAGAAACAATGGCAGCGCCAGCAACACACTCACCCCCTGGATGGCCGTCATCTCGCCAAACACCTTGGCGGCGCCCTGTCGGCTGATCCAGTCCGCCGCATACAGCGACAGCAACATGCCAATCGTGTTGCGAATCACAAAGATGATCACCAACGCCTCGCCCGTAATCTACCTCATCAGCACCATACAGTACTGGGTCAGATAGGACTCACCGGCTTATAACAATCCAGCGCATACGTTACTGCGACATTGGAAATCGCCGCCACTCCAAACGCCTGCATGGCGTATCCGACGGCCGCACCCGCCCAGTGTGTCTGATGCGCCACGCACAGCCCGAAGATCAGGATTCCTGCAGGTCCGATCGTGCCGGGGATGATCATTGCAGGTAGTCGGTACTCAGGGAGTCGGGGGCCGCCGCGACGGCGCGTGTACCGTGTGGACAGGATATCGATCAGACGGCCGCCGAGATAAAAGGCGAGGAGGGAGCCGATAAAGCCGGACAGCGAGAGGAGGCCGATACTCCCGGCTGGCCAGTTGTAGGGGGGTGCCGTGAAGGTGCGGGACGCGGTGAGTTGGACCACGATGTTCCTGTGTCGTTAGCATGGGTCGGTTGAATTCTCACAAGGACTCACCATCCCACCGAGACACCGATGGTGAAGGAACACCACAGGAGTTGGGGGTATGCCGCGTTGCGGAGGATATCCCAGACGGTCCGGAGGAATGACGCGTCGGGGGTATACCCCCGTGTCAGCGACAGCCAGTCCCGATATTCTCTCCTCTGGGAGCTGACATGTCGCGGGAGATATGTGGTTTCGCGGATGGTGAAGACGGCGACGAGAAAGACGGCCCCGACCGCCACAGCGAGAAAGTAACACATCCAGCGCCAGTCCTCGTCTTGCACCAGGTACGCGTTGATCAACGGGCCGAGAAATAACCCGCTGGTCAGGGCGAGATGGAAGATCATGAGGTAGTGGCCGCGCTCGTGGGGGGCGACCATGTCGCCGACCACGGCGGGAACGGTGGCATCGGCGGCGGCAGCAGCAAAGCCGGAGAGGATCCGTGCGGCGAGCAGCTCGCCGTAGCTGGTGGCGCGCGACGACCAGACATTCATGGTGGACAGCAGCAGCATGGAGATCAAATAGACAGGCCGCTTGCCAATGACACGCATCAGCGGGACCCAGAAGATGTTGCCGAGGCCAAAGAGAAAGACATTGAAGCAGACGAGCTCGCCGGCCTGGGTCTGGGAGACGTGAAAGTCGGCGATGATGGCCTTGGTGGCGACGGTAAAGTTACTGCTGTTGACATTGGCGAGAAAGGTGTAGAAGCAGATGGTCAGGTAGGTGGTGAGTTTAGCGGGGGTGGACCAGTTCTGCAATGTCAGCGTTGGTGTTGAGCAGAATGATGAACCTACCTGAGGATCATTGGGATCGGGAATAGCCGATTCCTTGCTCATGGGGGGCTCCGGACCCTGTTCCTCTGCTGCGTGGTCGATATGGGTGGAGGTGCCTTTGTCGTCCATGGTGGTGAGAATAGGGTGTGGCGTCATGTGGTGCACGGTTGGGTTAAGTAGGTCGTAGCACAGATCCGGCTTGGATCGCGTGGAAGTCCCGATGTCGGAGAATCCGAGATCTCCTGGGAATACAAAGTAGGACAGCTTCCCCGGACTCGGCAGGATGTGGCTACCCCGCTTCTACCCCGGATAAGCCCCTGCAGCTATCCTTGAGTGCTCGGCTTACCCGACGGGCTGCAGGGATAATAGCCGGGTACAGGCAGCCATTGGGAATCTGGCTGACACGGCAGTTTGATTGACACACGGTATCACTGGCTGCGTGCGACTGTCAGTGTATCACCGGCTGCATGGCTGTGCCACTATGGCGCATCACAGCAGACAATGTCAGAGGTTGTAAAATACCAGATTACTCACCGCAGCCATAGGGTAATTTTACTGAATTTGCGACGCAGTTTCCAGTTCGGTTCATCAACAACGCAATCCCGATCACTTGTGATGGGCCTGATTGGCTGGACCGGCTACATGTCCCAAAGCAGCCTAGCGCCTCTCCCCTTGTCGATGTCGAGATGAACTGATAGACTCATGTTCCTTCACTCACCCATTCATCATCAGTGATAGTCTACCTCGAGGCTCCCACAGGCTCAGGCTACAGAGTGTAGCCTCATGATATCCACCCGCACATCCCCCCACCCCCAACGCCGCCGCGATGGCTGCTCCGAATGCCGGAGGAAAAAAGTCAAGGTACGCTCATCGCCTCAGCTTATACTAAGGCTAACTTGCCAGTGCGATCTGCGCAAGCCCGTCTGCTCCCGATGCGCCCGGTACCCGAGAGGGTGCATCTATAGCTTGAGCGTCAACTTTGTCGGCCCGAAACGGAGACCCCCCGATCTGGCCATCGATCTGTCCATCTTGGCCAACCAGCCAACCCTGACACCCTCTCCATTTCTCTCCTCGACAGAATCCAAGTTCTTCATGCATGTACTTGCCACGCAGACTGCTCCCGTTTTCTTTCCCGCCGCTCCGAAGTTATTCGTCGACAGGCTAATCAGCGCGGCCCTCGACACACCGCATCTCCTGTATGCCCTGCTGGCATCGGCCTGCAGCCACCACGGGCGCTTAGTTGGGGACAGCACCGGCACCTCCCGGACTGCCTGTCTGAAGTTCACCAACCGAGCCATTTCCGGACTCAATTCCGCCTTGAGTGACCGAACCCAGATGCTGCGGGCCGAGACCGCCATGACGGCCATGACACTGTGCACCAACGACGTCTGCAACGGCAATATGCATGTCTGGCGGATGCATCTGGCAGGCGTCATGCGGCTTCTCACCGCATTCCTTGAGCAGCCATCCATGGCCGACCCCTTTACCCTCTGTCTGGTCAAATGGTTCACCACGCTCGACGTGTTGGCAGGACTGTCCAGTTCGACCAGCGTCACCCACGGGCTTTTAGAGCACTTTCTCGAGACTTGCCCGAGTGAAGTTGACGATATCTGCGGGTACTCTCTGGAGCTAGTGCCCGCGTTGACGCGCATCGGCCAACTGGCTCATCAGGATACTCTTTCACATCAAGACATGCAAGAGGCGCAGATGCTCGACCTCACCATCCGTTTCCTGCTGGACCGAGCTGTGCCATCGAGCACACTCACCACCCACGGGCCGGAACTTGCCCATGAGCTCCAACACACCCACCTGGCCTTTGTGCACTGCGCTCTGCTGCATCTCCACCGCCGCGTCCAGGGGTTTCCTCGGGACCATCCTGCGGTCCGCGACGATATCCGCAACATTCTCACGGCGATTCAACACATCCGACCGTTCTCGCAGGCCAACATCCTCATTCTGTGGCCTGTCTTTAGTGCTGGGTGCGAGACCACCATGCCCGCAGAGCGTGACCTCATCCACACGCGAATGACCAACATGCGCGGCCTGGGGATGGGCAATTTTACACGCGCGCGCGACATGCTCGAGGTGTTTTGGGCTGCCGAGAGCCCGCTGCCGTGGGACAGTTACTTTGCCCAACAAGGGCATGAGCTAGTTCTATTCTGACTGAGACGTACCTCTCTATCATGCACTATCCTCTTCAATCTTTGCGAGGGCATGCAGCGCATCATACACATCAGTGGTCTGGAATCTCTCTTCCACTCTACCATATATGAATCTAGGAAGGATGGCTCATACAGCCTGAAATAGCTTCGTCGGGTCGGTGTCCAACTTATGTCACCTACCTGCCTTGTGCCTCGTCTGTTATTCTCCACTACGAACGGAACAAGCTGGAAGGCAAATCGACTAATGACACTGGAATGCGACACGGCTAATACTAACCAGGAACTATCGGCCAAGGACTTGCTCCCAGCCTCGCTCTAGGGGGTCTCTGGGAACATAACACCTGTTCCTGTGAGAACCACCTTGGAAACCACCCAGGATGCATCTTGCATACGGTCACTGCTAAATTTCCCGCAACCAGCAACACAATCACCATCATTTCGCACATGACACCGGCAGACCCAGACGTAGGGCATAGTCAAAGCAGCAGTCGTCACATAATCCACAGGACCTCGAATGTCAGGCCCACAGACATGTGATAGACGCTGAAGACGATAGCTCAACACGCCCGACGGATTCAGCGGGGGAAGCCAACGGACAAGCGGGGCAGATAAAGGCAAGACGGGTTCAGTCAGGATGTGGCTCGAGGAACCGGTTGATCGGTTGCGGTAATGTGTTGAGCTGTTGCGTTGTTGACTTTTATAGCGCGGCTTGATGATGCTCGATGTTTGGGATGACAGCCGTCCGGCTATTCATACTTCAGGGAGTGTCTACATAGCTAGCATACATAGGGGCTCTATAGGCTAATATAGACTTGGGGACATCCACCAAATAAGCTCCAATTGTGCATAAGCGATACACCAACACCATACAATACCACCTATACACCGTAGACATCAATCTGGATACATACCCGACGCAGCCAATCATTGCACTCATCAAAAGACAGAATAATCGTCCAGATGACTGACTGCTAGTGTCATAGTGGAGATGCCCATTCCGGCAAAGCAGCCGACTGGACCAATCACAAATAACGGCCTCAATCCACTCCCAACTACTTATACCTGCTCTCCTCCACCTCCTCATCACAGCAAACTACACTTTCCCATCAAAATGCCCCAGATCAGTGAATTTGCCGTTGAGAGGGTATCTCCCCTTCCCCCCTAAGCTCCCCCTTAGCCCAGCACGCACACTAACAAAACACAGTGGATGGACCAGCACGAAACCACCGCCACCCACAACCTGGCGGAAACCTGCTGTGCCTCCATCTCGCTCACCGACCTGGTCTCCCTCTCCGAGGACACCATCTCAGCCGAGGATCTCCTCAGACCAACCACCAAACTAACCTACGGCGCAATCCGTGGCTCGGAGGCCCTCCGCTCCAACATCGCCAACCTCTACTCCTCCCCCTCCATCACCAAGGAAAACATCCTCGTCACCAACGGCGGCATCGCAGCCAACTTCCTCGCCCTGTATGCTCTCGTCAAACCAGGTGACCACGTCATCGTGCAGTATCCTACCTACCAGCAGCTATACTCCCTGCCACGGTCTCTCGGCGCCGATGTCAGCCTCTGGCGTTCAGACGAGAAGAAGCAATGGGGGGTAGATGTGGATGAGCTACGGAGATTAGTGAATGATCGAACGAAGGTCATTATCATCAAGTAAGCCCCCATACCCACCTTCCCTTCCCCCCACAGCTATTAAATATGCTAACATCCCAAGCAACCCCCAAAACCCAACAGGCGCAGTTCTCCCTCATTCCCTACTGGAAGAGATCGTGACTATTGCCAAAGCCCACGACCTGACCATCCTAAGCGACGAAGTCTACCGTCCCCTCTTCCACTCCCCATCCCCACCCCCAACCCCCCCCCCACCTTCAATCCTCACCTTCAACTACCCCAAAACCCTCACCACCGGCTCGACCTCCAAAGCCTACAGCCTCGCCGGGATCCGGATCGGCTGGCTCTCCTCCCCATCCCCGGATCTCCTCTCCCTCTGCGCCTCCGTCCGAGACTACACCACGATCTCCGTAAGCGGGATAGACGACCACATCGCAACCCTGGCCCTCTCCCCACCCACCATAACAAACATCCTTTCGCGAAACATCACCCTCGCCAAGCAGAACCTCGAAATCCTATCCCATTTCGTCGAAGAGTTCAACTGGGCCGTGAAATGGACCAAGCCGAGCGCGGGAAGTACAGCGTTTTTGAAATTCGTGGATCGGAGCGGACGGACGTTGGATGATGAGGTGTTTTGTACGAGGGTGTTGGAGAGGGGTGGGGTGTTGGTTGTTCCGGGGAGGGTTTGTTTTGGGAATGGAGATGGGGGTGGGGATTTTGGGGGGTATGTACGGATTGGATATGTTTGTGAGAGGGAGGTACTGGTGGCGGGGTTAAAGGCGCTAGGGGGGTTTATGGCGGGAGGGGAGTATGAGAAGTCTCCAGTTTTGGAGTAGGTATTGTTATTATTATATGGTGTATGTCTAGGAGGGATGAGATGAGGGGTTACTTGTTTGTTTGTTTATCTGCTTTTCTGAGACTTTAGCCAAGTTTAAAAAAAAAGAAAAGAAAAGAAAGAAACACAGATCTAACGCCTACTCCTGAAAAAAACCACATACCTAGGTGCTCACAGAAAACAAAAACATGCAGTCCACAACACAGCCGAAAAACAAAGATATAGATAATCAGTAGTAGCCTCTTCTTCATCTTCCATTCTTCCATTTATCCAAGTTAAGTTCCTATTGACTACTACACGGGAATTCAACCCATTCTTACTAGGTATAGGTATAGTTATAGTATTAGGACCAACCCAAAGCTATACCAGAAACCACTCTGGATTCCTTTCCAGGAATCTTATATGTTTTATCGGATATAGTTCGTAGGATTAAAGATCTGCGTTGCAGGGGATTGATTAATAATTAATTGATACGGTTGGATAATACTGTCTAAGTAGGTTGGGAGAGGGGAGATGGGAATAACTGGTAGTTAGGGAGATCGATGAGGATTATATATATAGTACTATCTATGAGAAGTATGATATGATATTTTGGGGGGGGGGGGGGGATACTAATATCTGCAAAGTAGGGATGGTAGTATGGCTGGCTGGGTATATTGGATTAAGATTAATGAGGAGTATTGCTGCTGCTGCTACTACTTCTTAAGTGGATTGGCTTGCTAGAGATAGATAATCTTGTGGGACGGCTTATGTTTCAAGCTTGACTAGGTACGGCACGTTATGCTTGGGAGTGGGTGGCTCTTGGTATATTTTCTACTCGTTGTCATGGTATTGATCTGTGGATTCTATTTATAAACTGCCAATAATGAAATAATATACTGATTCCAGTAAAAGACTAGCTTGTACATCTCTAACTAATTAACATCGGTCACCTAATTAAACATTTAATCACTAATATAAACACATGAAAACATCAACCCCAAAGACTCAACATCACCTCCGCAACCTCCTCCGACTCCGTCTCTCCTCTGGCTCCAACTTCCAACTGTAATACTCGCACAACGTGTGTCGTCGCCGATCCTGGTCATCCTCGGCCCCGTTCTCAATCACCTTGTCATGTCCCCCGTCCTTGTCGTGGATGGTATGCGACCAGCTGGCAATCAAATCATCCACATCTGACATATCCCCCACTCCCAGGTTCCATGGTCGATAGTCCGGGTCCCGTCGGAGGCGCTCAATCACGCTAAAGTGCAGCTTGGCCCCGTCGGGCAGGAGACGTCGCTCCCCCCCGGCGTGCCATCGCGACATCTTCACCGTCCCGTCCGGCGCCATCTTGGGCCGCTTGATGGGCAGAAACTCCATTACGCGCCAGATCATCGTCTCCAGGGGTTCGCCCGAATCATACGTCAGCGAGTTGTGCAGGAACGCTCGCTGCGATTCACACAGCACCTCCTTTTTGCATTGCTCCTGCGCCTTGAAGTTGAAACAGCCCAGTTTGTGCAGCTGTTCCGGCTCAAAGGTCAGTCCGGCATCAATGGCCTCTTCCACCATCCACATCAGAGGGATCTGGCTGGCCACCCAGTCCCGCCCATACTCCCGGGGCCACCCGCCGCCAACGTCACTGTGACTGCCGGCGAAGTAGACCTCCTCGAATTCCGTGTCGGCATGGCCTGCGAAGCCGCCATTGCCCCAGTTCTCGACATCCCCCTGCTCGACCCACGTACTCGCCCGGGCGGTCCGGGCATGGGCACGCAGCTTTTCGAAGAGCACGGGCTGGAACTTGCGGCGGCGTTCGTCGATACTCACCGCGTGGCGCATGATGCGGGGCTTGGGATGGATTCGCAGGTCCTTGCTTTCCTGGCTCAAGAGCACGCTGTTGACCGTGTCAAACAGACCGAGGAAATGGACGCGGCCCACCGACCGGCACATCGTGTCCCGGAAACTTCGCAGAATGAAGTCGGCTTCGTCGAGGGTTTTGCCGGGCTCGGCGAACTTCCACGATATGAAGGCCTTCCAGACGAGGGGCATGATCTCCTCGTTGTCCGCCGAGATCAGCCCGATCCAGTCGAGCATCTCGTTGAGGAACCGCGCGGTGTACGCCCCGCGCGAGAACCCGAACAGGTAGATGTGAGATCCCTTTTTCCAGCGGCGGGCAAGGAAACGGTATCCGTTGATCACATGCTGGGCGAAGGAGGTGGCAAACGCCTGGTCGATGATCTTTGAAAGGGGGCGGTCGCTAAAGGGAAAGGCCATGTTGGCGACGGTGCCGGCTTCCATGTCCTCCGTTCCGATTCCGGCTACATCATGTTAGTGGTTGATATCATCCGTCAGGTCCGAGAACATACGCTGATAGTAACAGTCTAATCAGTCAGCCAGTGACCATCACAGCAGCAAGACGACTCACATCTCTCAGCCTTTTTGCGGTCCAGCATGCGGAAAATTTTGAGAATGTTGCTCTCTCCACCATCCGCGCGAAAGGTATTCCCCGTTCCATCGAAACAGAGGACCAACTCCCGCGACGGATTTTCAGGAGGGCAAAGGCAAGGGTCGGAATTCATTGTGTTGTGTGCTTGACCACTATGAGAATCGAATCGTCGAGGTCAGCGCTGGATCCGGGAACTCCTCAATTTAAGAGTCGTCCGGCTTGACAGCATCATCAGCTGAGGTGTCTGCGAGTTGGCAGTGCTGGGGCACTGTCGATCCTGTGGGGATATCAATAGCCTGGCAGAAGGGCAGTAGTGGCTTGGTGTTTCACCACATATGCAGGGCGTAGTGCATGCCATGAATCAACTCGTGTATGGTTCAGCTGATCAGCAGACGAATAGCAAGGGCTTCAGCAACTCGTGCTCGAACGATGCCCTACAAGGCTCCGTAGGCAGAGCAATCGGCGGGTGATCGGGTACAGCCCCATGCAATACGACGTTCAGCAGGCTGAGATAAGCATAAATCACAAGTGATGGCCAGCATCGGGGCGCAATTCGTGTTGGAGCCCGGTTGGCAAGCTAGGCGTCCAAGCGGATGTGACCAATCACCGGCTATGATGTGATGATGCATTTATAGACAATATATGCATGCATTGCCGTCGGTGCAGCCGCCAATCGGCAGTTTTAGCGACCAGAAGGGCAATTCGAAGTGCTAGTTGGCTTGCCACCGGTTGCCTCCATTGACTTGGCTGGAGAAGTCCGACGGTCTCAGCTGGTATTCGACTGGCGCCATGGTTGGCATCAGGCTGTGTTCGGAGCGCGAATCAGGGTATCATCTGCGCGGTGATATCACTGAACCTGCCAGATACAAGGCGAGGATACAAGGCGTGATGGCGAAGCGATTGACGTTGAACCTAGGCTGTTGATTCTGGCGTAACGGCAGTAGCGAGCAGTTGAAGAATACTCCGCACCGCATACGCTGTGCTGAACCTGTCAATAGCGTCTGCCATTGTGACGGCTAGGAATTCGACAAGTAATAGTCCTGTGATGGATAGGTGATCCAGCTGTGTCCGGCGACGGTTCGCTTCCCATCAGAAACGTGGAGTTACTGCCCAATGTCCATGATAAGCTCAGTTTGAGTTGGCTGCTCCACTTGAATGGACCAGATCATGTTCTGCTAATCTTCAGCATGACTGACAAGATAGTGGACTCGGTGGAACTACCTTGCCATCTTTATCGCTAACACGAGTTCTTCTACTTGAAATTAATCTTAAATAGAAGCTGATGCCCTGTAATAGAAATTTCTGGTGTTGATAACCTGAGGGATAGAGAAGAGACAGGAGACGAGACAGAAACAGAAGACAGAGGATCTCGGCTCAGCGGTGGATCCGCCCGGCGATCCAGCCAACAAACGAGCCATCCACCAACATCGTCGCTTCAACGCAACATGCCCTCCCCCTCCTCCATCGCATTTTCGCTTTCCCTGCTCACAGCAGGCCATCTTGCTCGCCGCAGCCTGACGCCCCCGAACCTCCCCGCCAACGTCAAATCAAATGCGCCCGCCGACCGCGTCCGCCTGATCGCAGGCCCGGTCACCACCGTCGTAACGCACCTCAACTCGGCCTGCATCGTCTATCACGCTCTGATCGCGCTGTTCTACACACAAGGCAGCAACAATGCCAGTGGCATGACGACAGCCAGCGATGAAGCCTACCTCGAAGCGATCTGCCCTCACCCGACCAACCTCTCGCCGCACCTGTTCGCCTGGACCACCACCACCACCACCCTCTGCCTGCTCTCCCTCGTCCTGGGCGCCTCCCTCCGTCTCGCCGCATTCAAGTTCCTCGGTCGGAACTTCACCTTTCAGCTCTCACAGCCAGATACCCTGGTCACCGGGGGGATCTACCGGTTCGTGCAGCATCCGAGTTACACGGGGCTGTGGTTACTCGTAGCGGGATATCTGGGGTTGATAATGCGGCGGGACGGAGCCGTGGCCTGCACGATGGAGGCCAGCATCCTGGCAAGACTGTCGGGCTGGGGAGGATGGGTGGTGGGTGGGTTGGTGTCGGTGTTGATTCCCTTCACGGTGATGCGGGTGCGCGACGAGGAGGCCATGTTGCGGGCGCAATTCGGGCAAACCTGGGAACGATGGCATGCAAGAACCGCCAGATTCATCCCATATCTCATCTAACTAGTACTATACTAGTGCTGTATACCTAGCACCCAAAATCGCCGGTTGAATAGAGTACGTAGCATACCATAGGCGTAGCCAAGCTCGGAACAACTCCGACCCGCCCGCGACTCCGCATCTCCGCCAACCGATGATCTCACCTCCTCCTCCCGCCAGCTCCAGCTCTCTTCCTCTCTTCCTCCCATCCAATCCACCCACCCATCAATCCACCATGGGTCTTCTCGGTCGTGTCACCAAAATCACCACCATCGGTGCCGGAGCCACCGTGGGTCTGTTCTTCGCGGCGGTGCGACACAACGAATTCGTGCCCATGCCCACGACCGACCCTCTGTTCCAGAACCCACTGTACCAGAAACTCAACCCATCCAACAACCCGCCCAGCTACGACCTGTGCGTGCGTCGCGTACCCCTCAAGGACATCAAGCCGGCTCTGCTTGAAAAGCCCGGCCGACTGACCGAGGCGTTCTGCGCCGGTGTGTGGAGTGGATTCGGTACGACCCCCATTCCCTCAGTCAATCCAGCTATTCAACTAATAAACAATGATAGGATACGCCTACCAACGCCGCTACCTATCGAAGAAATACGAAGGCCCGGAAACGTCCTCGCACCTGTGGACCCGCGCCGACCTCCGCACCGCCACCTACGACGTCGGGACCCTGATCACGGACCACTTCGAGGTGGTGGAGAAGACACCGGAACGGATTGTGGTGCGGTGCGGTGACTCGCCGCGGAAGTCGGACGTGCGGGAGTCGGATGGATTGTTTGAGATGTCGACGGAGGTGAAGCCGGAGCAGGGCGTTGCGGAGTTCCGGCTGAAGAGTCTGTTTTTCCAGGGCAAGGGCAAAGCGGAGGGAGAGCCGATGCCGTCGCATGTGCTTTGGTTGCATAAGCAGTATACCAAGTTGTGGTTGGAGACGGCGTTGGGGAATGTTTGGCGGTGATGTTCTTTCTGAGTGGGTTGTGCTGACCTCTTGGACTTGTTAATATGGTTGGGTTAGTGCTATATTCAGGGAGACTAAACTACCTCATACTTCACCTCGACAGAATACCACCGATAGGAGTTACCTACACCAGACAATAACCAACTGCCAATAACGAGTTACCTCATACAACACTTTCATACAATAACCAAATACTATCAACAAACAAATACCTCATACAACACCTCACATTATTACTTGAACACTACCAACAAACAATTCCCCATACAACAAACCAGCCCAAAAAAAACCAGAAAACCCCAATAACCAACATCCACTCCCTCCACCCATCTACACTTCCAACCTACAATAACAATAATTTATTTGAAATCCTATAAATCAATGACCAGAAAAGAAAAGAAAAGAAACCAACCCAGGAACACACCTACCACTGACATACCCATTCACCCGAACTCATCATCCTTCCCGAAAACGCCATCGAAACCAAGCAGCCCTACCATAAAGTTAACCATAATCACAAGATTACAGCCACACCTACACCTAAACCAGCCATGATCACATCCCACATGACATCTATCCACACATCCATCCATCCATCCATCCACCACACCATCACATTCAACTCAACCATGAACATCCATCCCATCCCAACCAAGACATGAAATGAAATGACATCAAACCCAAACATCAAACACCAGCCCCCCTAATAAAAACTCAAATGTAACTAAACCCCAAGGAAAGGAAAGGGATGCGGTCATATCCAGAACCCAGTAGATAGATAATCTGGAAAACAAGGTGAGTGAGGTGAGAGAGAGGTGAGCGACTGACACATGTCAAACCATGCCCGTAGCGTTAGCGTACCGTGGTTCAGTTGCCCAGCCCCATCACCACCAACCGGTTCCAGAGAATAGCTTAGTTTTAGTTTTAGTTTTAATAATAAGTCAGTCACTAACTAGTTAGTGGTTAATGGTAGTAAAGAACCCTTGGGGTTGGAAACCTGTCTGTCTGTCTGTCCTCTGGTTCAGTACTTTAAACTTAACTTAGAAGTAAGTTAGCATGATAGAACATGGGAATAGAATAGTTCTTGGTGGTAAGTTAGTAAGTAGGATCTAATCCTCTGGTTCTCTGGTTCTCTAGTTCTTGGTAGTAGTAGTACTCATTCTAGAAAAAGTATAGGGCTGGGCTAGGCTGGTTGGTACCTTTGTTAGTCTGGGTCTGGGTCTGGGACTGGGATTTAACATGGGGGGGGATTGAAACTGGTAAGAAAGATTGTTTTTTTGGGGGGTTGAAGGAGGAGGATAGTTCATGGTGATTATCATAATTATCATATTATTATATCTATGGAGTTAGTTGTTATTAGTAATGGTAGGAGTAGACGGATTAGACGGGGTAGAATAAATAATGATCAGTAAAGATAAATAAATGAAAGAAGACCAAACCAGACCTAGAATAGGGAGGGGAGGGGAGGGAACTATTCTCTACTTACTCCCAAGAATCAATAATCAAAACAAAACCATAAATAACCAACCCAAACTCAAACACGAGCGCATCTAGTACCTCAGTACTTCGTAGCTAGATAGGTAGATAAATAATTCTCAACCCAACATCACCATCAAAACCACTCAAACAAACCCCGCACTATACACACATAAGTACATAGGTAGTACACAAAATAAATAAATAAATACTAGCGGTGAAGCCCCCACAATATGACACACCACCTAACCTACCCCAATCAACCCCAAACCACCCCTCTATGCATAAAGTATCCTGCAAACATCCCCTGAAACGGTAATCGGGCAGTATATATATGCACTATCTTACGCAATCCCCTCCCCCTTCACCCCCACATTCATATTTATGCAGAAGAGAGAGATAAACTTTCGGTTATTAACGGTTTCTTCAGCATTGCAGAAAGTATAAATTAATATTGGCTGGAATGTGGGTGCGTAATGCAGATTATCTAGATCTACGGTGAACAAACAGGAAGCATATGTATATGTATAAGTAAGGGGTTGGGTTATTGCATGGCATGGCATGTCGGGGATTTACTACCTGCTTATCTACCTACCATCCAGGCGGATAAGCAAAGTAAAGCATGGTTAACGACCGAGCATCTTCAATATAAGCTGTGGTCAGCAAGGGATCAATCAATCTATCAATAGTACTCCGTATTTCACTTAATAATAAGCATAAGCATAAGCAATGAATTAGGCTCAAGCACAAACATCAATAAAAGTCACAGAAACCAAAAAAAAAAAAAAAAAAAAAAAAAAAAAAAAAAAAAAAAAAAAAAAAAAAAAAAAAAAAAACATGACACATCCATCCAACGCCCAACACCCAACACCCAAGGTATGGTATCATATCATATCATATCACGCTGCACCCCTCCATCACAGCATGGATAGATCTTCCTTCCGCACCGCCTCAATCACCGACTCCATGCCGGGATTCCTATTCCAGATCCCGGTGATCTCCAATCCCGCCTCATCGAGCAGCTCGCGCCACTGACGCTCGGAACGCTCCACGCCCGACCCGATGCTCATCATTTGGATGTCCAGCGACGCTTGCAGGAGCGGGGTGTTGGTGTCCGGGAGCACAAAATCCACAATGATGATCCGCGAGTAGACGGGGTCCATGGCCGAGACCGTGTTGACGAGGATCTTGCGGCAGATGTGGTCCGGCCAGTCGTGGAAAATGGCGCGGAAGTAGTATGCTCTTGCGCCTGTTATTATTATTAGCTTTTATTGGATGTCATAGGTAATGAATGAAAGTGAAGGTGGGATAATACCCTTGATAGGCTGTGGGTCCAAAAAGCTATACCCCATACCCTGGATCCCCTCGCCAGGACACCGAGACACCACCTTGGGGAGATCCTGCAGGACCAACCGGCCCGGGACCTCGGGGTGCTGGGCATGGAACTTCACCAGGTCGTGGCCCTGGTTCCCGCCAACATCGACAAGGAACACGGCCTCTGGCTCGTCCATGACATCGTACATCAAGCGCTCAATAGGATACACATCAAACCAGCTAGGTTTTCCGTGACGACGACTCGACATGTACGAGTTGAAGAGACCTTGACGGTGCTTGCTCTGCGCCAGCCACTCGAATTGGCTTTGTCCGACAGCCCATTGCATAGGAGACCGGGAGTACTCTTTCGGAGAGATGTAGCGGTGTTCGCGAAAGTAGTCGGGAAGTTTAGCCAGGGTGGGCATTGTCAGGTCATATCTGTTCCGGGTATGGTTAGTTAATATTACATCCCATCGTGCAGATATATATTCAACAATAAACCTACATGCAGGGAATCCCATCTCTCCCGATCGGCTGGGTCAAGATTGCGGTCTTCTCAGTCGCCATGTATACTTCGGATTCCTGGCTGGCACACAAGCCGAGTGCGGTCATAACTCGCATCAAACGGACTATGGGGGGAGAGGGTTAGGGAAAAAAAAAATATAATAAGCTCGGTGATCTTCTCACCAATGAGTCCTCTCTCAGCGCCAATGTGTGCCGCCAATTCCGTGGCCGACAATCCGCGCTTGCGATGCTCCACCAACAAGGGGAAAATGCCCAGGTCCATAACGGTGCGGAGGGCTGCATTCTGCGGAGGCTGCATGCATGGGTTAGCTGACACCATACATAAAAACAATGGGAAAAAAGCAACGTACCTGGTAGATCAGACGCAGGACCGTCTCGGTTGGAGTCTCAACTGCCAGACGCAACTTGTCGATCAGGCCAAGAAGTTGGAAATGCGATTCGGCGGTCCGATCAGGGCTTTGATCCTGCAAAGTCGCCTGCTTGATGTCCTCCACCAGAGAAAGAAGATTGGGGGTCTCGAAAGACGTTGCCATATTTACATGCACTGTCGGGACGAAAAGAATATACCAAAAGAATATACAGGGGAAATGGATCAGGTATGAGGAGGAGAAGGAGGGAAATGCACAAAGCTGTAGCAGCGGTGAAACAGCATGCAGGTCCAGGGATTATATAGGCCTCCCGCGGATCAGAAAACCGCCCTGAGCTGGGATGGATCAATAGCCAGTTGAGTGGCAGGCCACTCATCCGGTCCCAGCTGCCCGTACCCGGACTTCTGAAAACGGTAACCCTGGTTGGACGGTCGCATCCGCAGGATTCCCCCAAGGCCCAGGATAGCTGCAGCATCCTGATCATCATGACACCATGGTTGCAAAAGCACCTCGCCGCCTGAATCACGTCGCACGGGGCAGCCGGCCAAAGTCCGACTATCTACCTCCAGCTGACGAATCGCCTCCTAATACGGGACATGCAATCTATCTCTGGCAATGGCTTTCAATAGCCTAGGGTCATGTCCCCCTCCCCCTCGGCCAAGGTTCAATGAATCTGACGCACCTGCAGAACCTTGTCGTAAACCGGACTGCTCCGCCCATTGTCAAGACACACTCTGCAAGGCTGCAAGACTGCCCTGGGTTGGGGGGTCTGGATTACCCTGTTCCTGGACAGCGCCACAACGCCACCCGAAATGGGCCCAAGGGCTAAAGTACTAATGTTCCGTTAGTCTCCAAAGTACACAAGCAAATGACCACCGCTAGCCCAAGCTCTGGCCCAAGCTCCTGGATGTATGTGTGATGTATGTATGAAGCTATGGCTAGCCGTCTGTCAGACCCGGAATTGGGGGTGTGAGATCGTCTGGTCGGACCACAGACAGGCCTCCAACGCAGCACCGGGAGGGTTGCTACCACCCGTGGTTTCACCAGAGGATCCAGGACTTTGGGGCACGGTCGGGATGCGTTCCAGGATGCTGGAAAAGAGCTGCATGCGGGAGATCCTATTGGCTGGGGGTTGGACTGATCGCAAAATAGACTCCCGGTCCGTGCGGATGGCCGTCAAGTGAGGCAAGCATATCGATCCAATCCCATCCACTACATATATTATAGAATCCTGCAGTAGATCGACAACCTTGCGACCGTAGTTGGGTCTAGTTGACATGGCTGCTAGTCGGGGGCTAGCCTTTGCAAGTATGGAATGGATGGCTGCAGACCATGGCAACCTCGGTAATGCCCTAATGGGGGAGAAATGCTGCTGAGAAATCGGTCCGGTAGTGCACACTACATACTGTGTACACAGTAGTATGTGCTTATCTCTCCCGATAGTTGGGCTAGAACGCCGATCCTCAACCAAGGCGCCTTACCTTAAACCCCCGGACGCAATTGGCAACACGAGCCAGCCAATCGTGGGGCCGATCCGTCTATTTTCAGGAAATGGCGGGAGATTAGATAGATCATGCGCTGAGCCCAATAATGGTGGTTTCTTTTTCAGCCCCGGCTGGTGTAAGATTCGGTGAGCGGCTGAACGCAGAAGAGTCCGTCAATAGGCCAGCCCCGATGGAGATGGACAGACCTCATGGGGACCATCCCAATGCTGCAATATTACCGGCGGATCGCCCGCCCTGGTCTCTCCACTTCGGATGAAGATGGATCCATACCGTAGCGCCCGGGATCCAGCAGGCTGTCCCGGCTAGGTTTCCAACTCCCACCTGAAGATCTCGACGGCCCCTTTCCGGCCAGTCATGGACTTTTGTCGCCGTCGGACAGGTCACATCGTAGAATATACGATCCACCGGATTCAGCTCGTGGCGTTCCGATGAGGAATGTGGCCCTATCGGCGGAACACCAGAATCCATGGCGAGCATTGTATGTGAAACACAGATCAAACTCAACCCAGTGTCACTAGATCTCATCCGTGGGAAACAATAGTGAAAGTCAGACAATGAACAGGAGTAGTGAGGCGGAGAATTTGTCAGTCATCCATTGCTCCGGCGTCTGTGGTACCATGCTGATGGGTGCAGAAGTACCGCTGCAGAACTCGACTGCACGGACCAGTTCGTCACCTGGAGGCCTAGTTCGTATGGCTGATGCCACTGGCTCGAACTAACGAATTCAATCCCGCCAATTCCAAGCCATCCGAAGTGGCGGTGCAAGCCATGAGATCCGTCGTCATCCGCCGTAGTACCCCGTCCTTCCATTCCAGCCGAGGAGCCTGTCGAAGAATGGGAACAGCCATTTCCCATTGTCCAATTTCCGGCCCCACCCACTCGACAGGTCAGAAAAGGCGGCGAGGAAGGTTGAACACGAGTCCTCGGACATGGCCTTCTGCACGGGTACATCGTGGGCCCAGCATCTGTTGCATTTCACAGCAACCCTCGTTTGCGGGCATTTCATTTGTCGACCTCCAACCGTCGGGCCTCAATTTCCGCCCGCAAAAAGTCCCAACAAAACCAGGAAGCGAACAAAGCCGAAAAATCAAACATGGCAAAAGCAACGAGCCGGAGGGCGCTTCCTGGCTAGGGATCCCTGTAGGAAAGACACCGATCAGCGATCGATCTGCCATTCCCGATGGAGCGATCCAGGTTCCTGGGCCGGGAACCCGGTTACGGGGGGTATAGGGCGGGTTCCGTCGTAGCCCTGACTCCTCTGAATGGTGCTTTTCATGCACCCAGCCCATCATCCTGCGAACTCTGCTTCCGCTCGTGCATCATCTGCTGCAGTGTGACTGACAAATTGCGCCGTGCGCGCTGTCACCCTTCCGCCTTAGGGACCGCACAGACGGACAGGAACTCTGGTGTCATCTGAGGTCGATCTGGTCATCCCCGAGCCTTGATTCGACCGCCGCGGGATCGCGATCGTGGACCATGGGCCGGCCAGCGTCAGGCCCGTGCGATCTTTAGGTTCTGATGGACTTGCCACAGTTCGCATACGTACCATGCAGTGGCCCCTGTAATAACTCTCCTCCCGGTTTTAGTGCCGCGGAACGTCATCTGCGCCGAGGCCTTTTTCAGCCTGACATTGGGGTCTCCTGGCCATACACCGCTTCGTTTCGTGCAGGGATCGCTCTGCTCCTTAATCCGGAATCTGGGATCTCCACCGAACGCAGACAATGGATTCAGCCCTCCTCAGCTGCCCGCTGGGACTTAAATACCCCCCGGCCGCCCATCTTCCACCCTCCAGGTTTTATCAGATGTTCAGCTTCGTCTCATTTCATCATGGGCATTCCTCAGTATTATGACGGGGTCCCAGACGAGGCGCCCCGGCCACCAACACATTCCACTGGCGACGTCGTTGCCCGCTTTGGTCGTCTGCATCTCTTGGATGACCTGATCCGCCTGCGAGCAGCAGACCCTGTTCAACATCCTATCCTGGCCTATCCTAAGCCGTCCCAGGATGGCTCCGTGTCATATGAGTCCTTCACTGGGCAGGACCTGGATTGCATGGTTGACCATGCGGTGTACACCCTGATGGACTTGGGCTTCAACCCGGTAGGTAGAAGACGATCCAATAAGCAGCACATGCTGATTTCTCTAGCCCCGGAAAGATGGAGCAACGGTGGCTCTCTTCACCCTCTCCGACCTCAACATGGTGGTCACCTTCTTCGCCCTCAGCAGACTCGGGTACACCGTCATGATGCTGTCGCCCCGTCTATCAGCCACCGCTTGCGTGTCGCTATTAGACACGGTCGGTTGCGACACCATCCTGTACGGCCAATCGCCGAATCTTCGCGCCACGCTGGGTGAGATTCTGCGTCTCAAACTGATCGCCTGTCGGCCGATCATCCAAAGACCCTCGGTAGAAGAGGCGTCCCAAGACTCGGATGTTTTTATGATCCGCCGCAACCGTCGCCCGGAGCTCCTGGTTGACCGGGTTGCCCTAATCCTCCACTCCTCGGGTTCCACAGGCACCCCAAAGCCTCTGTATCTCAGCCACAAAGCCTTGATGACCCATCCAACGCGGGGTCCGGGGTTCACTTCCTTCAACTCACTGCCCTGGTACCATCTGCACGGGCTATCCACAGCTTTGCAAGCCATGTATATGCGACGAACTGCGTATATGTGGGATGCCTCTCTCCCATTGACGGCAAGCACGGCGGTCGCTGTCCTGGAGGCAGCCCGGCCGGAATCCGTCCAAGGCGTGCCCTACCTACTGCAGCTCCTCGTCGACAACCCACGCGGGCTGAAGGCGTTGAGAGCGTGCAAGTCCGTCACATACGGCGGTGCCCCATGCCCTGATGAGTTGGGTGATAAACTCGTAGAGGAGGGCGTGAGATTCGGAGGCTCATTTGGGCTGTGAGTACCATTCATCCTGCCAATGCTTCGCCTGCTAATTCGCTCTAGAACGGAAGCCGGTCTGGTCGCCGAGTCGATTTCGCGACCCGCAGGAGATCCTTTCTGGAACTACATGCGTTTCTTCGACAACATCAAGCCGTTCATCTGGATGAAGCCCATCAGCGATGCCCTATATGAGGTCGTCTACCTCAAGGGCCACCCAGCCTTGACAGCATCCAACTCGAACGACCCCCCTGGCTCCTATCACTCTCGCGACGTGTTTACCCCCCACCCAACCATTGCCGACCGCTGGAAGTACGTGTCCCGCTTGGATGACCGGATCACGCTGGTCAACGGTGAAAAGGTGCTTCCTCTCCCCATCGAGGGCTGCATCAAGCAAAACCCTCTCATCCAGGAAGCAGTTGTCGTTGGCGTCGAGAAGGCGGTTCCCGGCCTGTTGGTCTTTCGCACAGAAAACTCCCAGATGTTCTCGGACGAGGACTTTCTGGACCTCATTTGGCCCACAGTGGAAGATGCCAACTCGCGCGCAGAACAATTCTCCCAGATCGCCCGCGACATGGTCCTCGTCTTGCCTGCCGACAGCGTCTGCCCTCGCACGGACAAGGGCTCGATGATCCGAGCGCAGGTGTACAAGAAATACGCCGATGTCATCGAAAACATGTACACAGAACTTGAACAGACCGTCGATGGCACTCTCAAACTAGACCTTCCCGCCACCGAGAAGCATCTGATCAAACTCTGCCATGAGGAGCTCGGATTCCCCATCTCCAGCCCCGGCTCGGACTTTTTCGCGAACGGATTGGACAGTCTAAAGGCAATCCACCTGCGTCGTCTGATCCTCAAGGACTTCCAAGTGCAAGACCCCAAAAGCATCAGCCCCAACATCGTCTTCGAGACCGGCAACATCGCCCGTCTGGCCGAGCACATCCACGCCATCCAATTCGGCCACGAGGAAAAGGCCGAGGATGAAGTGGCCATGATGCCAGGCCTCATCGAAAAGTACTCCGTCTTCCAGACCCACACCCCGACCCCCAGCCTGGTCGCCCACAACAAGAGCGTCGTACGTGCCCCTTCATCCCC
>KZ826448.1:0-52096 GCA_003184635.1 Aspergillus sclerotiicarbonarius CBS 121057
GGGGGAGGGGGGTAGGGAGTCTTGGGCGTCGTCGAGGAACCATTGGGTTTCGTGGGTGGTGATTACTTGGTTGATTTCGGTGGTGGTATTGGTGGTTTCGTCGGGTGGTGTGTGGTGGTTGTGTTGGTTACGCTCTTTCTCTGCTTTTTTGGCAGCCCGGGACTCGGAGACCAGGCCGATGCCGGCACCGATGCCTTGGATGAGTTTGCGGTGGAGCATTGTCGTGGATTCTATTCTCTCAGTGAATCTTGAAGAACTAAACTGAACTGATGAAGTGAGGATGAAGATTCAAAGGATAGAATCCAGCGGGAATATATACCCATCTAGCACCACCAATATTAAAATCAAGCAATAATACTATTCCTAGCTCCAGGGACCACAACCTGATACATAAGCCGCCCCCGTGTAATCCTTCGGGCGCAACTTGATCGGCATTATGCTGCAGGGTGCGCCAATGCCGACGGCCCTCGTGGCTAAATTGTGGGGGGATCGTCGTGGGAAATAGATGTGATAGGTTGATGAGCCGTGTTGGCGTAAGGCTTGGACTCAGCCTCGTTGGGGGTATGGCTTGGGTGGATGAGTGGGTGGGTTGGTGGCTGTGACAAGGCTGGATGTATTCAGCCTCATTCTTAAGTATGGAACTGCCAGTGTTCTAGAACTTTGGAGAGAGATGGGTGGATAGATAAATATAGATAGATGTAGGTGATATTTTCGTAATTGCCAAGGAATGTTTTGGTCTGGGAACTGATAAATGGATCAAGATCGAATTGATTACTTGGATTCAACTGGATGGTATACTGGTGGTGTTGGATTGTAGCTGGTGCAAAATAGTCCCCTTTCTGTCCATTGGACAAGTCGATATATCATTAGCCAAGCGTCCGATCGGCAGTTTCTGCATCGCGTCGATCAGTCAGGCCGCCAGCAAGCATGTCAGACACTCGGGCATAAATCCATCCAATGGAATGATTGAATCGATCTACAAGACACGTAGCCCTGTGCCGTCCTGACATAAACTTAAGCATCTGGAAGAGTACAGCTGAACCGAAGCAGTGAGAAATCAAACGTTCTATTGGAAAGAAAGGAAAGTCATCTAGCGTAATCTATAATTCTATATACGTCCACTCAGTCGCATTAACAGTACCCTACTCATCCAGGACAAACCGGTCCAGGAAGCGGAAGGTGTACAGACCCTTGATGACATCCTTGGCGATCTGCGCCGTGGTCTCGTTGGATCCGGTGTACACACCCGGGCGAGTCAGAGAGATGCCCGCGTTCGTCAAGGCCTGGCTACCACTGCCCACCGCCGCAACGGGCTTTCCGTAGCGGAAGGAATCGACCAGGATCTGGTAAGGACGGCCAGGCGGGTACATGGAGGACAGAGCCGAGGTGGTGTTCATCTGGTTGGACCAGCTGGGGGTGGCAAAGATGCTCTGCACGCCGTCGGCGATGATCAGGGCGTCAAAAGCAATGGAGTCGGAGATGGAGTAGGTGGCGTTGACGCCGTCGGCATACGCCTCGGTGACAATGTTCAAGTCGACGCCCTCGGCGGCAAACTCCGCGGCCAGGGCCTGGCCCTGCTTGATGGACTCGGGGTGGGCGTTGGAGGCGAGGAAACCCACCTGCAGACCCTCGACGCTGAGCAGGGGCTTGCCAAAGGTGCCCACGTTGGCGGTCTTGTTGCTGGTGTAGTAGGTCGGGTCCGGGGTGGGCTCGTCGAGCCCAAGGCCGCGGGCCACGCGGACGGCGAGGTTGTTGTTGACCTTGTTGAGCTGGGTCACGACGTTCTGGCGAACATGGGGACTGGCCACCTTGGAGTTCTCGAAAACAATGGCGTTGACCACAAACTGCTGCTCGGCCGGGACCAGCGAGTTCCAGAACATGGCGGGCTGGGACCAGTGGTCATCAAAGGTCGGGCTGACCTCGCGGACGAGGTGGCCGCTGGCGTAGCGGAAGGGCGCGGTGAAGAAGCCATGGCCGTGGGTCTGGTTGGCCTGCATGGGGTAGCCATTGCTCATGGTGTTGGGGGTGTAGGCCCAGTTGTTGGTGGGGATCTGCTGCTGCCCGAAGCCGTCGCGGTTGTTGTTGTGGACGGGCTTGCGGGGGCGGTTGACGGGCATCTGCTCAAAGTTGGGACCGCCGTGACGGTTGATCTGGGTGTCCAGGTAGGAGAAGAGTCGGCCTTGCAGCAGAGGGTCATCGGTGAAATCAATGCCGGGGACGACGTGGCCGGGCTGGAATCCGACTTGCTCGACTTCCGCAAAGTAGTTGGTAGGGTTGGCGTTGAGCTCCATCACACCGAGCGGAGTGTAGGGGACGACTTCCTCGGGGACCAGCTTGGTGGGATCCAGGAGATCAAATCCAAAGCGAAGCATGTCGGCCTCGTCCATGATTTGGGCACCGAGCTAGACAATTAGCATGAGAACATAGAAAGTAGGGGGGATGCAGTACCTCGTATTTCGGGTAGCGGCCGTTGGCAATGGAGTTGTACAGGTCCTGACGGTGGAAATCGCTGTTCTTGCCAGCAGCCGCCTGAGCCTCGTCCCACACCAGACTGGCAACACCCTGCAGCGACTTCCAGCGGTAGCGGACCACCTTGGAGGTGCCATTGGCAGTGACGAAGCGGAAGCTGTGGACACCGTAGCCGTTCATGTGGCGGAACGACCGGGGGATACCGTTACCAGACATCAGCCACAGGGCGCTGTGGAGGGCAGTGCTCTGCTGGCTGAAGAAATCCCACGCCGAAGTGTGTGCGGTGGCGGCCTGGGGGATCTCGTTGTTGGGCATGGGCTTGATGGCGTGCACCAGGTCGGGGAACTGGATGGCATCCTGGATGAAGAAGGGAGCAAAGTTGATTCCGACAATGTCTATTGAAGAATGTGTCAGCGTGTATCTCCAATTGTTTGTTCTCTGGCATACCGTAGTTGCCCTCGTCCGTGTAGAAGCGACAGGCGTGGCCGTGGACATCGCGGGCAGTATCAACACTACCCCGGAAGCCGACGACGGTGGAAAAACGACAGAACATCGGAGTCTCCTTGTCCGAGGCACTCAGGAAATCGGCGGCAGTGACATTCGACCAGTCGCCGTAGGACTTGAAGGTGCCGTATGCTCCAGCGCCGCGGGCGTGGACGACGCGCTCGGGAACCTAACTCGTCAGTGCTGGACCAATACAGTATACACAGTGTACGTACACGCTCATGGTCAAACCGTTGGAGCTTCTGACGGAAAATAAAGTCCTCCAGTAGGGTCGGGCCCCGGGCACCGGCCTTGAGGCTGGTCTGATCCGAGATGGGAGTACCAAAGTCGGTGGTCATGTAGCTGTCGGTGTCATTGACATACAACGTGTTGTCAATGGGCTGCTCCACGACATTGAAGGTATCGGTCGAGTCGTCCGCCTCCTGGGTGAAGCTCATTTCACCGGACAGATAGGGGCATTGAGCCCGGGCGAGGCCAGCAACGGCCGGCAAGAGCCAGAATTGACGCATGATGAGGACGGAGCTGAGGATCCGATTCTGGTTGTCCGAATGCCAGCAGTCCCTTGGGGTTTATGTAGCCATGAAGACGTCTTGGCCGACCGAGTGCCTTAGTTAAGCTGGGAATCCAGAATCTGTTTCGACGCAGGCACACACGGAGTTTGGTAATCCGAGCGGTCCTGTTGGGACCTGAGGGTCCACATGGGTCATGCAATCTCGCGACCGATGCTGATCACTTCATCGCTGGCGGATATACTGTGTAGTGTGGACAGCTGCCACGGTGAGAGAACAAGTGCAAGGTCCCATGTTCATGCAGGAGGTTAATCCGCCGGCACGCTTGGGCAAAGTCAAAGGCACACATGGCGTTATGATAGGCTGCGGGTGGCTTCACGTCATGCCATGTTGGGCCAAGCATGGCTCCGAGCTGCAGGCCGACTGGTGCGTCCGAGGGTTGGCACTGCATGCCCAGGCTTGGCCTTGGCAGGTGAGCAGTGTTGAGCAGTGTTGAGCAGTGTTCTGGACGCGCGTGCTTGGTAAGAGCGGCGATCGGCCGGCGTCTCCACTTGGTTTCGACCACTCTGTCTGCTGGCCCGATTGGTCCAGCTGCTTGGTAATCCCCGAATCTGGATCGTTCCGGCCCTCTTCCCACCTATTCGTTACATTCGCTATTACTACTGCAGTGTGCTGGACTTGTGACGTCGGCCAGCTTCATGGTTAATTAATAGTTAATATCATGGCCGGCAGATGCTCAGTAATTGCTCCGTAATATCTGGATCCTGTCTGGACCGTGTTAATCAGCAGATCTGTGGCGCCTGAATAATCACAAGTCATGTGACCAGGCTCGACAGCCATGCCCAGGTCGACCGGTTATCATGCACCGCTTGCTAATACAATTCTAGAGGCAGATGCACATCCTCAACGGCCACCAATCCGCCATGGTCGATTACGGAGCGAGCTGGCTACCCCGCACTTGCCACCTTAGTCACCTCCTGAACCGATGCGAGGGCGAGGTTCGTGCTCCAGTGACTCAGCAAATGACCAAGCACCCCGGATTGGAAGATGATGCGGGGTGCGTAATCGGCACATTCTAGCCAGTCCGTGCCATGGCGTGTGACCGGGCCATTTTGGGCAACGAGGGGTATAAGATGTGTGCAGCCTTCCTCAGCAGCATGGCATGATCATTGTCTGATTCTCAACATCAGACTGCGATATCATTCACCACCAGCAAACCCAATCATGGCCTCCGAGTGTCCATTCAAGGGCGGATCCGCCAACGTCGGCGGGGGAGGCACTCGCAACACCGACTGGTGGCCTGATCAGTTGAGGTTGGACATTCTCCGCCAGCATTCGTCCGCCTCCAACCCCCTCGCTCCCGACTTTGATTACACCGCCGCCTTCAACAGCCTCGACTACTATGCCGTCAAGAAAGACTTGAATGACTTGATGACCGACTCCCAGGACTGGTGGCCCGCGGATTTCGGTCACTATGGCGGCCTGTTCATCCGGATGGCCTGGCATAGTGCCGGCACCTACCGGGTCTTTGATGGCCGTGGGGGTGGCGGACAAGGTCAGCAGCGCTTCGCGCCGCTCAACAGCTGGCCTGACAATGCCAGCCTGGACAAGGCCCGTCGCCTGCTGTGGCCCATCAAGCAAAAGTATGGCGCCAAGATCTCCTGGGCGGACTTGATGCTGCTGGCAGGCAATGTGGCCCTCGAGTCCATGGGCTTCAAGACCTTTGGCTTCTCTGGCGGCCGGGCCGATACATGGGAGGCCGATGAGTCGGTATACTGGGGAGGAGAGACCACCTGGATGGGCAACGACGTCCGCTATGCCGACGGCTTTCCGGGCGTCTCCAAGCATGGGGTTCTGGCCGGGGATGAGCCCGCCCATCTCAACATCCATACTCGCGAGCTGGAGAAGCCGCTGGCTGCCTCGCACATGGGCCTGATCTACGTCAACCCCGAAGGCCCCGACGGCAAGCCTGATCCGGTGGCCGCGGCGCGGGATATCCGTACCACCTTTGGCCGCATGGGCATGAACGACGAGGAGACGGTCGCCCTGATTGCCGGCGGCCACAGCTTCGGCAAGACCCACGGCGCGGCCCCGTCCGACCATGTCGACGTCGAGCCTGCTGCCGCTGATCTCGATGCCCAAGGACTGGGCTGGAACAACAGCTACCAGAGTGGCAAAGGTCGCCACGCCATCACCAGTGGCCTGGAAGTGACTTGGACCAAGACCCCTACCCAATGGAGCCACGGATTCCTCGAGTACCTGTTCCGCTTCGACTGGGAGCTGACCAAGAGTCCGGCGGGGGCCAACCAGTGGCAGGCCAAGGATGCAGACGACATCATTCCTGATGCTTATGATGCTTCGCAGCGACACAAGCCGAAGATGCTGACCACTGATCTGTCTCTGCGCTACGACCCAGCCTACGAGAAGATCTCGCGGCGCTTCCTGGAGCATCCGGATCAATTTGCCGATGCCTTTGCCCGCGCGTGGTTCAAGCTCCTCCATCGCGACATGGGGCCACGGACCCGGTACATTGGCCCGGAGGCACCAACCGAAGATTTGTTGTGGCAGGATCCCATTCCAGCTGTCAATCACCCTCTGGTGGATGCAACCGACATTGCCAACCTCAAGCGCACCATCCTGAACAGCGGGGTGGATGGCTCCAAGTTTGTGTCCACGGCCTGGGCATCCGCATCAACCTTCCGCGGGACCGACAAGCGAGGCGGTGCCAACGGCGCACGCATTCGCCTGGCGCCGCAGCGCCAGTGGGAGGTCAACAACCAGCCGTGGCTCGAGGAAGTCTTGTCGACGCTCGAGACCATCCAGCGGGACTTGGGTGCTTCTGGGAAGAAGATTTCTCTTGCTGATCTGATCGTTCTGGCGGGTGGCACCGCCGTGGAAAAGGCTGCTCAAGACGCCGGCCATTCCATCACCGTCCCATTCACGCCTGGCCGAACGGACGCCACCCAGGAGCAGACGGACGTGGAGTCCTTCTCCCACCTGGAGCCCGTGGCCGACGGGTTCCGGAGCTATGGACGTTCCACAGCCCGGGTGCGCGCTGAAAAGTATCTCGTCGACAAGGCGCACCTGTTGACGTTGACTGCGCCCGAGATGACGGTCTTGGTGGGTGGTTTGCGCGTGCTCAACACCAACCATGATGGCTCCGCCCATGGGGTTTTTACCTCCACCCCGGGGCGTTTGACCAATGACTTTTTTGTCAACCTTCTCGACATGGGCACCGCGTGGAAGGCGGATGCAGCCCGCGATGTATACGAGGGAACGGATCGTCAGACGGGGCAGAAGAAGTGGACGGCGACGCGCGCGGACCTGGTCTTTGGCTCGCATGCCGAGCTGCGGGCGGTTGCCGAGGTCTATGCAAGTGCCGATGGCCAGGAAAAGTTTGTCCAGGACTTTGTGGCGGCGTGGGACAAGGTGATGAGTTTGGATCGGTTTGATCTGCTTTGATGCTGCTGCTGCGATGCTATGCATGTGATACTTAATGTCTGTATATGGTTTAATGGATGTAATTAATGGATAATCGAAGTACCTGATAGGCTGGTTGTGTTGCACAAGATGCAGCTTCCCGAGGAGTGACTTGTCTCCGGCAGGTTTCAACCATCTTATATGAATCTGTCGTGAGATTGGAAGATGATCTGACCGGCTGGACCATCACTCCATTTACTCATCTCTCGACTCAAAATGCGTCTTGGTGGTCTCCTCCCGGCTGTCGCAGCCCTCCCCCTCGCCGAGGTAGACGTCGCCATCATCGGCGCCGGCTTCTCGGGCCTGTCAGCAGCCAAAGACCTCGCCGCGGCCGGCAAAACCTTTGCCATCGTGGAAGCCCGCGATCACGTCGGGGGACGCGTCCTGAATGTCGAACTCCCTGGAGGCATCGTCGAGGAGGTCGGGGCTGAATTCGTGGGTCCCACCCAGGACCGCGTTCTGGCACTTGCTGCGGAGCTTGGATTGACTACCTACCCTACCTACAACACGGGGAACTGCACTCTGCTGCGAAATGGCACGGTGACCAACTATCCTTGCGATCTGGGGAGTGGCGGTCTCCCCCCGGTGAGCACCGATGCCCTAATCGAGCTCGTCACTCTGCAGCAGCGGCTGAACACGCTTGCCGCGGAACTCGATGTGCGCGCCCCTTGGAACCACCCTAATGCCTCGATGTGGGATAGCATGACCCTGGCAACCTTTATTACCTCCCAGCTTACCCTGTCCGACGCGCAATTCCTCATCGATACGGCCGTCACCGGGATTCTGTCGACCGAGACCAACGAGCCGTCGCTGCTTTACATGCTGGCTTATATCGCGGCCAGCGGGAATGAAACAACGTCAGGGACTTTGGACCGTCTGATCGGGGTGGCTGGAGGAGCGCAGGAGAGCCGTATAAACGGGGGGACACAGCTCATTGCGTTGAGACTGGCGGAGAGGCTGGGTGCAGAGAACATTCATCTGCAAAGTCCTGTTCGCAGAATACAGCGCCGCAATGGGAGATACATTGTCGTGTCCGATCAGGTGAAAATCACGGCCGAGAAAGTGATTGTTGCAATGTCCCCCCCCATGGCCGCACGAATCGCATACGATCCCCCCCTCCCCCCTGGACGAGACCACCTTACCCAGCGCATGCCCATGGGCTCCATCGGCAAGGCGATTGCCATCTACCGGACTCCGTGGTGGCGCGACCTGGGTCTGAATGCGCAAGCACTCGCCGACACAGGTGTCATTCGCATCACGTACGACAATACACCGGTTGATGGGTCCTTTGGTGCAATCATGGGATTCATTGTTGCCGACGAAATGCGACAGTTGGATAAGATGAACCAGACGGAGATAGCGGCACTAGTCACAGAAAGCTTTGTGAGCATGTTTGGACCAGACGCTGCCGATCCAACACAGGTGATTGTCCAGCGCTGGGACTTGGAGGAGTACTCGCGCGGCGGCCCAGTGGCATACGCTCCCCCCGGCCTGCTCACCGACTATGGCGATTCGCTCCGAGACCCGGTCGGAGGGATCTATTTTGCGGGGACCGAGACATCGTTCTACTGGGTTGGATACATGGACGGTGCTATCCGATCAGGGGAACAAGTGGCAGCCGAGATCCTCCACACGATGCAGTAGCCCTAAGCCACACCCTAACATTCCCTATATACTTCTTTCCTCAACGACGTCGACTTCAACATAAACACCTGCCCCTCCAAATCCCTCACCTCATACCTATCCTCCTCTTTAAACGCCACATACCCCAACCTCTCATACCACTCCTGATTACTATACGGCGGGCCCCCCGGCCCCAACCTATCCCTCACATGTTTCTCCTCGTGCCAATACCGCTTACTCAACGCCGTCAACGCAATCGCCCGACACTTTGCACTTCCATACGGCTCCGTCCGTGCCACCTCCTCCACCAACCCCATGACTTTTCGCCCAAGGCCCCGCGACTGGTACTCGGGCAGAATGAAAAAGTTTTGGACGACGAGGACGGATTTATCCGCCCGCGCGAGATCCGCATCCGGTGGTTCGGTGTATGCGTCGAGGGAGATGTGGCCGGCATTAGTGTGTTTTTTGTCCCCGTTGGTATCGGCGTGGGTGTTGGTGTTGGTATCGGGGTTGGATATCATAATCCAGAAAAATCCCTTCAAGCCTGCTTCTTGTTTTTCTTTCCAGTTGTCGAGGTCGGAGATGTCGCTGTCCCAGCCACAGAGAATGCGCTGGCGGTGGAGTTCGGTGTATTGGTCATGGTCTTGGAGGTTGAGGGGTGTGAGATGGCATTCTGGGGTAGTGGTGGTGGTGGTGGTGGTCATGATGAGGAAGTGCTGGGTGGGAATCGAGAGACATTGTGGATTTCTAGCTCTTTATATTTATCTTGTCTTGTCTTGGCTGGGGTCTCTAATTAGTAACTCGTCGTATTTTAGTGTCCCCGCAATGTAGTACATGACTCACCCGCAACTGTAGCGCGTAAGCACTAACCAAAGGATGGAATTAGCGTTGGGTGTCAGCTTTAAGCCTACTCTTTTACCCCGTCTTTGTATTTTAGCCCATAAGCCTTAAAAAAAAAATCCTATGTGGTCTTGTTAAACCTCGAGTGAAGATCTCCTCAGCCAAAGACACATATACATCACTTTAATATACCCATCCTTATCTCTCCCAATCTCAATATTCCAGACATGAGACAAAGAAAAATCAAGGAATCACGTACAAGCGTCAATGGGAATTAGAGAAAGATTGATGACATTTGTTCCCGATGAACAATATACACCAACTGGATGGATAAGAAGCTAGGAATACTAGGAGTACTACCTAGGCTTTGATCGGATATAGGAAGTGGGAGATTGGGGTACTATGAATCTCAATGCTGGATTATATAGGTGTCGGGGACTGGTTTGGAGTATATATTCCAAGCACTCTCATGAAAGATCAAAACCATAACTGGGCGGTGGTCGCTTCTTGTATGTCGATATATACAAAAGGGAATGGGTTGGGTAGGGTTGAGAGCGGATAGAGTCACAGACCATTATTCGGCGCTTTATGTATCGAATATGTGCTGCACTGCTTTTATCAAATAGAGTATATGGGAATTGCATAGTCGGAGGCTTTTACTGCTGGACCTGGCATGGATCATAGAGCGGATCTACAGACAACCCATCCAGCTTGTGAGTCACCACCCGTCCATCTTTCAAAAGACCAACCAAACTATGTTCGATGTGATCGAGGATCGTAATATCGTCCAACGGATTTGCCTGGAGGATGAGCAAGTCGGCAATACTCCCCCGTGTCACACAGCCCAACCTCCCCTCCATCCCGACGTACTTGGCTGCATCCACAGTCGCCGATCGAAGGATTTCCCCCGCAGTCAAGACAGCCGATCGGATGCGAAACTCCTGATTCTGCAAAGGATGCAATCCCGCGAGCAAATCCGACCCAAAACAGAACGTAACGCCCGCATCACGAAGAATGGTCAGAGCATCCAACCCGCCGTTCAGAACCTCGCGATTCTTCCGCTGACTGAAATCGTCTAGAAAAGGAGAGAATTCCGGCTGCGTCATGCCATGATATGTCACCAAGGTCGGGGTGAAGGTGACGCCCTTATCCCTGCAATACTGAGCTGTTTCGCGATCCACGAAATTGCCGTGCTCGATCCCCCGGACTCCATTATCAACGGCATGTCGAATAGCCCCTACCGTGTAGGCATGGGCGGTCACGTATTTTCCCGAATACGCGGCAGTGGTGGTGATTGCTTGGATTTCCTCCGCCGTGAACTGCAGCATATCCAGACCATCCGAGGGCGTCGCCACCCCGCCGCCGCACATGATCTTGATGAAATCGGCTCCCTGGCGTAGCTCGTCCCGGACGGCAGTCAGGCAGTCGGGAACGCCATCGCACACTCGGGCCAGGGATGGCCAATGGCCCCCGCAGCATTTCTGCGCTTCGCCCTGATAGTTGGCCCGGAAGTCCCCGTGACCGCCGGTCTGCGAGAGTGCCTGGCCGGCGATGAAAAGACGAGGTCCCGGGATAAGTCCTTCGGCAATGGCATCCCGAAGCGCGGCGTCGGCTCCTCCGGTGTCGCGCGCGCTGGTGAACCCGCGGAGGAGCATCTCCCGGGCGACGTACGCGGCGCGGTGGGCGAGACTGGTTGGGCTGGCCGAATAGATGTCCTGGAGAGAGGTGCCCCCCGGTGTAGCGGTGATGTGCACGTGGCAATCGATTAGCCCAGGGCAGATGTACTGGCCTCGGAGATCGACGACGGTCGAGTCTGCAGGGGGATTGTAGTCGCCAGTGGTGACATGCGTAATGAGTCCGTCCTGGACGCGGACGGACGAGTTGGGGATGATGGCGCTCGCTTCGACATCGACCACATTCGCATTGATGAAGGTGATGTCCGGACCGGATGCGTGCGGAATCCAGGGCTTTGCAGCCATGTTGCTCATTCCGGGCATGACAGTAGACGGGAAATGACGTTGAACAGGTGGACTCTACTCGGGGAGATGTTGAATAGACTTGGTACTCGGGACCTTTTTTTTTGTCCAGCCGCGAGGCTGTTGCTGCGGATTTGACGGTCATCCGACCACATAGCAGCCGGGTGGTAGAAGTTCGTCGGAGATAGGGCATGTCCATCGGTGGCACACGCCCTGCCGGAGACACTTCCGACGGGTTCGGATGCGGGCCGAAGTCCCGAACGACGGGGTTAAAGGCTGCCAGATTAGTCGTGTCCGTCCCCCGCCGATCAAATCGTCCTTGCCATCATGGCCTCCAGGCTCCGACTGCGCGTGGGCCCCTTACGGTCAGCCACGGCGACAACGCCTTGGCTTTGTCGGGCCCAATCGAGGGTGGCTGCCCCGAAACCTGAAGAACCACAGCTACCACCCCATTCTCTGCTGCCCAATGCGATGCTATGGCGGTCGCTGCTGGTGGCAACCATCTCGTCCCATCCCTGGCTTTTGACTCCGGCCCTGCGCCTTCTGTCCCTGATTGTGCACCCCCGGGGGTCTCTGTTCGATGTGAACCAGAATCCCGTGCTGAGACGATTCTTGAAAACCACCTTCTACAACCATTTTTGCGCCGGGGAGAATGCCGTCGAGGTTACGAATACCATTGGCCGAATCAAAACCATGGGCTTCAAGGGGGTGATCCTCACCTACGCCCGTGAAATCGTGGTGGACGCTTCATCCCAGCCCGCCAGCGACCCGGCAACGACCCCGTTAGAAAGCGCCACGCGAGAGACAGTCCAGGCAAAGAGCCCCGAAATCGAGGCCTGGCGAGAGGGCGTACTCGAGACGGCCGAGATGGTCGGGACTGGCGACTTTCTCGCTTTGAAGTATGTCGCTGACCATTCAATCACCCTGCCAATCACTAGACGGGGGGCTAATCAACTTCGACTAGGCTTACTGGGGCCGGTCCTCTGGTCATGCAAGCCCTTTCTTCTGGCCAGCCCTTACCTCGACAAATGATCCTCGCGATCAATGACATCTGTGCTCGTGCTGTCCAGCGAGGCGCCCGGATCTTCGTGGACGCAGAACAACAATCGATTCAATCCGGCATTGACCGTGTCGCGCTGGATTTGATGCGCCAGTACAACCGGAATGGGACGACCGGCGTCTACAATACATACCAAGCCTACCTGAAGTCGACTCCGCAGACCCTCCTATCGCACATGGACCTCTCCGAACGCGAAGGCTTCACAGTCGGGGTGAAACTGGTCCGAGGGGCGTACATTAACTCGGAGCCCCGCCACCTCATTAATGATACGAAGTCCGCGACGGATGATTCCTACAATGCCATCGCGGCCGGCATTCTCCGACGGCAGTATGGGCCATTTGGCACCCAGCGGCGATTTCCCCCAGCAGACCTCTTTCTCGCCACCCACAATAGACAAAGTGCCCTGGCAGCGAACCGCTTGTATCAGGAACGGATGGCGGCCGCACAGCCAACTACCAAGGTCCAATATGGGCAATTGCTGGGCATGGCTGATGAGGTCAGCTGTCGCCTGTTGCAACTGCGGGAGAACAACAGCATCGAGTCCCGGACCACGTCACCGGAGGTCTACAAATGTCTGAGCTGGGGGACGCTCGGTGATTGTCTGTCGTATCTCTTGCGTCGGGCAGTAGAGAATCGGGATGCCGTAGGGAGAACAAGGCAGGAGTACATTGCACTGAGGGCAGAGGCGGGGCGACGGATTCGAAATCTGTTCAAAGTTTGAATCGGTATATAAGCAAATACATTCTGCAGGGTAAAGCCATCGGGCTTCATCCGAACCTTTCGGCGAGTAGACCCGGAGCATTGCCGGGCAGCACATGCTGCTACCTATAATCACGCTGTCTGTACCGGATTCCGATCCAGTCCAGAATTGCCCCCCACCATCCATTATTCACCACCGAAGCCAGCTACTCGTCCGCCGTGATCATCGCAGGCTGTAGCGCCAACAGCGTCCGAGAGACTCTAATCAACATCGACGAGGCCCACAACCCCAGTCCTGAACCAACGCAATCAAATCAATCTAGGTCGCGAGCAAATCCCCGCTCCCCATCGTCATCTACAATTTCCCCGGCGTGACATCCAACATCGATCTCGACTCGGATCTGATCCTCGATCTGGCCCACTCCTGCCCTCAGATCGTCGGCGTGAAGCTAACCTGCGGAAACCTGGGCAAATTACAACGACTACCCGCCTCCTTGGACCCATTCCGAGTTTGCTGCATTTGCAGGAAAGGCGGATTTTCTCGCTCCTCCCCGCGCTGACGGTGGGATCGAACGGGGTTATTTCGGCGTTGGCGAATCTCCTCCCGAAGGTACATGTTCAGGTGATGGGTCTGCATCAATCGGGCGAGGTGCAGAAGGCCCAGGAAATTCAACGGAAGTTGTCGCTTGCGGATTGGGCACTTCTGAAGTTGGGGATTTCGGGCGTTAAAGCGGCGACGACGAGGTGGTTTGGGTATGGGAATGCCCGGCCACGGAGGCCGTTGCCTGAGGTGGGCATGGATGCCATTCGGGGGGAGGGGTTGGGGGCGTTGGAGGATGTGGTTTGTTTGGCGATGGAGTTGTAGGGTTGATTGTAGGTGGAGCTCGAGGGGAAGGAAGTGAAGTGGGTTGGTTACTTTGGATCGCAAATCTGAGATGTTTTAAAGAACGGATGAATTTTCAAAAGAAAAGATCTCGAGAGATGTGGAGAATCTTCTTGGGGGGGGAGGCTGCCCACCAGGTATGTATGATAGCCACCCCATTGATATGACTATGACAAGGTAGCCTGTATCCATGCCGGTAGCTTTGAGAACCGACAGGTGGGTCAATAGAAACATCGATTAGAGAAGGAACCCGCAATACGACTCGTGATGCTATCCGTAGAGTCATGACGTAGGCACACGTAGCGGTCCCCATTTTTTTTTTTTATCAATTGGAAGTATTTAGCATCAAAGCTTATTAAGGATCATACTGAAAGCCCTGTATCACGTGCCGGGCTGAGTCAATGTGGCCCCCGTCGGGCTCTTGCCGATGACATCCACAGGGCGCAGTTCCTTCTGATCCAATCATATAGAGTCAGGAGCTGCCAGAACCGCAGGTCTAATGCTCGGATATGTTCCCAAGGCCAACCTCGACTTTGACACCACACCCACCATGGGAACGCCGAAGACTCGTGCCACCAACGCGTCTGTGAAATCTCTGCCCTCGGATGCCCTATCATACTGACCAACCATAAGATGCGAGTCCTGCCGTCGACGCAAGGTGAAATGTTCCGGTGACCAGCCCTGTCGTAGCTGCTCCAGACACCACTGGGAATGCACGTTTGGCCAATCCGGTCGCCGCCGGTATACTGAGGCGTAGGTTTGCTGGCCCTGTAGCCGGGTTCCCCATTGATCGTGATGTAGGCATGTCCAAGGCCTCTTGGAAAAAATCCGGTCCTACGAAGAACAATTAAGTACTCTGTCGCAAGGTACCCCAGTCGCCATGAATATCGATAGTCCTTCCACGTGTCTCAGCTAACCCCGCTCTCCTGGTCCAGGGCCACCTCCTTTACCTAATAACGTGGAGCCCGGGCCCTTCACCTCGAGTGCAAGTATGCGCGATGAGCTGCCCGCCGAGAACCTGTCCGATCGCGAGAGTATCGCTGGCATTACACCAAGTCAGTTGACGAGTCCAGCCATGAGTGAGGTTCATCATTAATGTGCACACAGCAACGGATTTGACCTCGGGTCCGGCATTCGAAACCCAGGTTCGGTCCCTTCTGGGCCAAAATCCCCCACCGCACGGCACCCATGCAGCCATGTTCCCAACTAGCAATCCAGGGCCGGAGACACAATGGACGTCCGCAAGGCCTCTCGTCAGGGACGATGCAGTTCTCACCCTTCCGCCCCTAGAAAAGTCGGAGCATCTTCTAGACCGCTTTCTCTTCTATCTCGGGGTCAGCCAACATTTCTTCGATCCCCGCACCTTCTCGGACTGCATGATGATGCTGTATCAAGATCAACCAACTCGCGACGCCCAAATGCGGACCGTCTGGTTCACCGAGTATCTCCTCGTCATGGCAATGGCACAGCTGATGGATGTTGAGGACCCTGCATCCCAACCACCTGGAGCGATCTTCTTCGCGGAAGCCATGAAACGACTGCCTCCGCTGCACCAACTCGGCGAGGAGGGGGTGATTGCGGTGGAGATTTTGACCCTGATTGCCACGTATCTGCAGTGGTGTGATCGGAAGCATGACGCCTATCTTTATGTACGGTGCCATTTACCAAAGGCGAACATTCCCATCTACTACGCTACTCACTGATCCAAAGATAGGGCTTGCGTTGCGACTGGCAATCGCCCTGGGCTGCGGGAAGCCCCCGAAAGAGCATGGATGTCTTCCTTCCCAAACGGCTCATCGAGTGCGACTTTGGTGGACGGTATATATGCTGGATCGGTAGGCCTCCATCTTGAATTGAAACCTCCACCCCCCAGCCAACTGATCACGGGAAAGTCGCCTTTCCTCGGGACTGGGATTTGCAGCTGGTGCGGACGAGAGACAGCTACGCGCCGAGCTCCCTCGACAGGCAATTGGATTCCAATCCCCGTTGGCCTTGGCCATCAATATCCGTATCGCGCGTACCACCGATTGTATCATGTCCTGTATGTGCCTTCCCTTGAAATTGTTGACAGCCCCCTCTCTGATCTGTACCCGATCCAGCTCTGTATGGAAACGCATCCATCACGCAGATGGAACTAGTATGCCAAGTTCAAAAAGTGCTTCACGACCTTTACGACATTGGGCAATCCTTCCCACCGGCATTGGCACTTGATTTCAGCCGCCCTCTGCAAACCGTGACCCGAACAGGCGCCTCGCTGTACCTGATGCTCTTCCAGGTATGTTCCTCTCTGGCCCCAATCCTCCCAACCATTCATGTCCAAAGAACAATATCTATATCTATATCTATATCTATCTATCCATATAGGCCATCATCCTATGCATCCGACCCATCCTCCTCCAACGAGTCCGACAAGGAGTCGAAAGACAAAGGACCCAGCCCCCACCGTCCGTCTCTACAGTTCTAACCCGACTGTGCGAGACATGCAATGAGGCCGCAACCAAAAGCCTAGCCATTCTATACAACCTCCAAGCCCAGAAGATCATCCGTCCGTATACCTATCCATTCCATCTCCGACCACTTGTCCCGCCTCCTAACATGATCCTTCTAGCACGGTACGGCTTTTTCGACCTCGACGCTACCTTCTCCGCCGCGTTCGTTCTGGTCATGATGGGCTTCGTGGACAAGACCCAACCCCCACCTGCCATCGCCCAGGCATTTGCCGTTCTCCGATTCCTGATTCGCGCCGGTAACCCTGCCGCTGACCGTCGACTCCACGACATCACCCAATCGTGTCTCCACGTGTGGCCGAATTACACCCCCGCCGAGGATGCGGACCATCGGGATCTTCATCCGGCCGCTCCCACTGCCCGCATTCCGGCACGTATTAGTATTAGGTCTGGGTCGCCGTCTACGGGCTCGGGGCTTGCACCACCACCACCATCACCGCCGCCGCCTCCTCTCCCGTACACGACCGCTCCGTCCGAGCGGAATGATGAGAGTGGACTGCTGGAAGTATGGACGCATTCCGGTCCGGGTAATGTGGCATTTGATATGCCCGAGCAATGGGATATGGATTTATCGGGGGATGCCGAGGGCGTTTATACGAGTTTTTATGATCCCATGTTACCGCTGACGGGGGTGGATCATTTGGACTGGTTAGAGATTGAGAAATTGTTTGATCGGCGGACTGGGCAATAGGTCTGCTTGGTACTACCACCACCATCATCATCTTCAGAAAAGTGAATAATCCATCTCCCACTCCACAGGCACACCCCTCCATTCTGCAAAACCCCTTCCCACTCACCCCCAGAATCTCCTCAAACTCTGCATCCGGAAACAACATGGACGGATAAGATGGGTCCAAAGAACTCGGTCGTCCTGAGCGAATGGTCCGGCGAGTCCGTTTTGGAAGATAGTCGGGTGAACGAACCAGCCGTCCGTCCTCACGGGAAGTTTCACCGCTAGCGAGAAGCGTCAGTGACCCTCGGGATCCCTTTTCGCAGCCCTCGATCACGGTGTGGAGTTTGTTTGTTTTTTTTTTTTTTTTTCCCACGAGCGACGATGAATGACGGGCCCAATGAAATAATCGAATTGTTCCGGACGATCGACTTTCAAACTTGTCGGTTTCGTGGACGAGCCGGGGGTTGGAATTCGGGCCAGATGGATTCCGAGACGTCGGAACATTTCTGGGCCCTGGTTGGTATTCGAAGGCTCCGCGGATAGTGTGAGTGACTGCGTTGGGGATGTCTGCCGTGGCGTGCACGACGGCGAAGTTCTTGCCGCCGGTTTCGCCGACGATGCGAGGGCAGTTAGTATACCGGCCCGAGTAGACGCCGGTAGCGATTTGGCTGTATAGGTCTCGGAAGACTTCGGCGAAGTCCGGGTGGTGGAGGACGACGACGACGTCGGTGATGGTTGTAGGGTTGCCGGGGAGGAATTGGATGACGTTGGGAGGGAGGCCGGCTTCGAGCAGGATCTGGAGTTGGAGGTGGTTGGAGTGGATGGCGTAGTCGGAGGGTTTCCAGATGATGATGTTGCCCATTAAGGGCCGGGGCGGAGATCAGGTTGGCCGGGATGGCGGTGAAGTTGAAGGGGCTGATGGCGTAGACGAAGCCCTTCGAGGGGGCGGTATTCCATGCGGCTGGGGGGAGGGAAGGGGGTTAGTTAGGACTGGGATTGAAAATGGAAATGGGGGGGGGGGGGGGGGGTATGTGTGTGTGTACGTACTTCCACATCCCGGCCTCGTTCATTGTATTCTACTATTTGTATAGCTCGGATGCGTAGTGGACGCCAAACCGATAGAAATCGCAAGTCTCGGCCGCGGCGTCCATTTCGGCCTGCCATGATGTCGTAGCGATATTTGGTGGAGATCAGCTCGGCCGCGCGCAGAAAGATGGATGCCCGGCTGGGGAAGGGCATGTTTTCCCCAGGTGGATTTGGCCTCCAGGCCCTTTTCAATGGCGTCTTTGATTTGTTGTGCCGTGGTCTGTGGGTAGGAGGCAATAATATCTTTATAAGATAAGGGATTGGTTTATATACAAATGGAAGATGGTTGGATCTATTAGCAGTGAGTGGGCGGGTGAGTACTACACTGATCCGAAGGATGGCTGTGGAACTCGGGGTATATACCACTTGTGAGTCGATGACGAGGGGGACCTGAACAGGCAGTTCACTCTTCAGCTTGGATCATGGCACTTAGATAGGAGAGGTTTTACATTTGGCTCATTGCGAATTGGAGGGGTTTTGAACGTGGCCAGGCCTCCAAGGTGCCGGCGAGCTGCGGTGGGAAGGGAACGGGCAAGAGGAACAGCACGGTTTTGTCCAGTGAAAAACATTTTGATGGGAAGTAGGCAACTGCAGGCATGGGGGAAGGAATTTCCATCACGCACCATGTCTTGGTTTTGTTCTGGGTCTCGGCCATGTCTTTCGGAGGGCGTATCCGAAATCCCCTCCCCCCACCATTCGGCTCAGATCCGACGGCTGGTCTGCCCGCGTCCGAGAGGCCCAAAAGCCCCAACTCTTCCAGACATTTTGCCCGGCTCGACAACATTCCCGCATAGGATTAATGGATTCGCAAGTGCAACCGAAAGAAACCGCCAGTCTGGCCAGTTGGAACCAGAATGCAAAGGAAGTCACTGCCGGGGCTGCGGGGGGTGTGGCCCAAGTCCTCATCGGTAAGGGTTGGCTCCGACAACGGTCTTACAGACTACAGCTAACGATATGTAGGCCAACCGTTCGGTACGTCATGTGTATTGCTTCCTACGAGCATTCATAGCGTGAAATCTAAGTATTCCTAGATCTGGTCAAGGTCCGCCTGCAAACCCAAGGTGGCGGCCAGGCGTGGTCAACTGCGAAAAGCATTTGGGTGAAGGAAGGACCATGGGCTTTTTACAAGGTATGATGGCAAGTGATAGCACGGCTGTTCGCATTTGGGTCCTGACCAACTAGGGATCACTGTTACCATTACTCGGGGTCGGTGCTTGCGTAAGTTAACCCCAACCCCCACTCCACTCGATTGGGTGACCACCTAATCAACGGTCCGCAGGTGAGCATTCAATTCGGCGCCTTTCATAGCTTCCGGGAACTTCTTGAATCGTACAATCGGGGCATCACACCTGGCGTCGACCCCACCCTGTCCTTGCGACAGTTCTATCTTGCTGGAGGCGCCGCAGGCGTGGTAAACAGTGTGGTGTCTGGCCCCGTGGAACATGTCCGTATCCGCTTGCAAACGCAGCCCCACGGAGCAGCCAGAATATACAATGGGTCCTGGGATTGCACCCGGAAACTGACCCGGGCTGCTGGTCTAACCGGCGTATACCGCGGACAAGTCGTGACTCTTCTCCGCGAGTTTCATGGCTACGGGGTATGGTTTGCTGCGTATGAAGGGTTCCTGGGGATGGCAATGCATCACCAACAGAAGGCTCGGGAGGAGCTTCCGAACTGGCAGATTGCCATCTGTGGCGGGCTTGCGGGCGAGGCACTCTGGCTGTTGAGTCATCCACTGGATGTCATCAAAAGTAAGATGCAGAGCGACGGGTTTGGTTCCGACCAAAGATACCGGAACATGCGTCACGCCTTCCGTGATACCTGGGTGACTGGGGGATGTAGGGCTCTCTTTCACGGACTCGGACCCGCTCTCCTTCGGGCTTTGCCCGTGAGTGCTGGTACATTTGCTACGTACGTCGCTCCACTTTTCCCTAGGATCAAGCTGACAGATAATAGGGTTGAAGCGGTTCGAAAGCTATTAGGATAAGGGTAGATAGTGGGACCAGATACTATACCTATTACCGTATTAATATTACTCATTCCGTGTGCATGTACCTGGTCATCTAGGAGGGACTGCCCCACTAATCGATGAACATCGGATCCAATCCGGAGCATATATAAAGGACACGCAACCCCCCTCCCCCTACCAAAGCCCATCATCTTGCCACTACATATTCAAAATGGGTGACTACCACGCTGTCATCGGCGATCTGCAGGCCGTGCACCATGCCTTTGATAACTCGCAACAAACCGTCACTCCTCGAGCAGAAAAGGAGGCGCCACGGAAACAGGAAAAGGCGCCAAGCGCCGCGTTGAACGGCATTGACACTACCAAGGAAGACGACTTCCCCAGATGGTATCAACAGATCCTCCTCAAGGGGGAGATGATCGACTACTATGATGTTTCGGGCTGTTATGTCCTACGGCCGGGGTCATGGGAGATCTGGGAGATCATGCAGGAGTGGTTCAACAAAGAGATCAAGAAGATGGGGGTGCGCAACTGCAGCTTTCCAATGTTTGTCACCGAGGAGGTGCTCAGAAAGGAACAGAGCCACATCGAGGGCTTCTCTGCCGAGGTTGCATGGGTGACACAATCGTATATATATATCTTCCTTGCTTGGGATCTGAGGTCTACGAGAATATATACTGACGTCCAATAGCGGAACCAGCACCCTCGAGAAGAAAATCGCCATTCGTCCTACCTCCGAGACCATCATTTATCCCTACCTAGCCAACTGGATCCGAAGTTACCGCGAACTGCCTCTCCGACTCAATCAATGGAACTCGGTCGTGCGGTGGGAGTTCAAGAACCCCCAGCCGTTTCTTCGCTCGCGAGAATTCTACTGGCAGGAGGGACATACCGCACACCTCACCTCCGAGGGCGCCGAAAAGGAGGTGCACCAGATTCTCGATCTCTACTGCCAAATCTATCGCGACTTTCTGGCGATCCCGGTGGTGCCGGGCCGGAAGACCGACAAGGAAAAGTTTGCGGGGGCCGAGTATACGACCACTGTGGAGGCTTATATCCCAGCCACTGGACGGGCCATCCAAGGAGCAACGTCGCACGGTCTCGGGCAGAACTTTAGCAAGATGTTTAACATCTCGGTGGAGGATCCCAAGCTAGATGGAACGGGCGATTCCTCTCAAAGGTTGTTCCTCTGGCAGAACTCATGGGCTTATTCGACCAGAGTCATTGGGGTAATGGCGATGGTCCATGGAGATAACAAGGGACTGGTGGTTCCACCACGGGTCGCTCCAATCCAGGTCGTGATTGTTCCGGTGGGCATTACAGCGCAGGTTCCAGAGGAGAGGACAGACATCCACGAGTACATCAAGACAATGCAAGAGACGCTGGAGAGTGATGGCATTCGAGTAGAGGCCGATCTTCGCGAGGAACATACGCCAGGGTGGAAGTTTAACCACTGGGAACTCAAAGGAATTCCTCTGAGACTGGAAGTTGGCCCCAGGGAACTCAACGAAAGCTGCATCTCCACCTCCCGGCGAGATACGCGGGAGAAGGGTCGAATTGAGCTAGCAAGGCTTTCGGTCGATGTTCGAGCGGTGCTTGAGACCATCCAGGCTAGCATGTATGTTCGAGCCTTGGAGCAGTATCGGAACAACGTCAAAGTGATTACAAAGTGGGAGCAGTTCACTGCTGCTTTGGATCGCAAACATCTGTGCCTCATCCCATTCTGCACGAGGGAGGATTGCGAGGAGAGAATCAGACGGCTCAGCGAGCGTACTGCTGACCCCTCGATGCGGAACGATGCGAGGGCTCCAAGCATGGGTGCTAAAAGTCTGTGCATCCCATTCCAGCAGCCCTCGGAACTCCAGGGAACCAATACAAAGTGTCTGGCGGAGGGCTGTGAGCTCATGGCCGAGAAGTGGTGCCTGTTCGGGCGATCCTACTAGACATGCAATAATAGATCATACCACCATCCGACTATGTTTCTTTCTTATGAATCGAAGACAAAAAAGAAAAACATACAACAGAAGGGATTCGCTGGTGGTCACCCACCCAACTACTAACCTCCCGGCGTGTGGCTTGAGTATGGCTGAGCGGACGGGAAGCCCTATTTTCCACACCCTGTGGTCGTATGTACTTATTTCCTCCTTGGCAAGGGCCATATAGAGCGTAACTCAGCTGTGCCCGACAAATAATAATTTAACCTGGGTCCTATCCCCATGCGAGATCTCCCCGGAATGCAAACCCTATAATGGTGATTGACCTGACATACTGAAGGCAAAGATGGACCTCGACACACTTCAGTATGGTATTCAATTTCTACCGTACAAGGCTCAAGTTTATCACGGCGCTTCTATTTCGGAAAATTTGCAATCGACTGCGCGACATAATCCACATTCCCTGGATCCAACCCAGCTACGGAAATACGGGAGTTATCACCCATACACATATGGCATTCCTCTAGAAATCGTTGTTGTTGCTAGAGATGCAGATGCAGATCAGTGTCCGTCTATGCCGTATTCACATGGCCTTTTGAGGCCGTGGGGATACCATGTATCGGGTAACAGCCGAGCCTCGGTCCTTAATTCCGGGTCATGCAGTCTACTGCTCTATCTGCATTTGGAGTTCAGACATCAGACATCAATATTGTATTATTTCCTCTCTTCACTGTCTGTCCTTTCGACTCTTGGGGCTTTATTGCAGAGTTCCATACATGGCGCTACTTCCACCAAGAGACTTTTTCTTCACGTGTTGAAAAAAAGGCACCTTCGTTGTGACATGTTGAAGCCCAAAGAATCCATTTCTCGAGTCCTAGTCTCTGATTGTTCGGTATGTATGGGATCAGAAGCAGCTAATAACTATACCGAAAGTGTAGATCTTGGATATCCGTCACATTGTCTCCGGGACGATAAGACGGCTCATCATCGGAATGCCGAGTCCTGTCTCGGTTTGCATTCCCAGCCCAACATAAATACCAGTAGAAGCACATCACCAGGATAAGCAGACACCAAGTCACAATCGCAGTGACGATGCCCTCAAAGTAGCGAGGCGCCGCGTTTGACTTCCACAGGTGAGGGGCCGCGATACACCCGACACTGTATCCAATAAAGTAGAACGTGTTGGCCATAGGTCGTTTTGTATTTTCCTTGACGTTCGAAGCACTAAGGCTGAGAAGAATGGCCATGACGTTGGAGATACATGAGGCCTGGGAAAGAAGGAACTCGGTCAATCGTAGTCTTGCTTCTCGTGTGGTATTGACTTACTAGCCAGGAGGACATAATCAATCCCCATCCAGCGGATATTGGTAGCTTCAGCAGTAGTATGTTTCCAATTAGGGGCGGGATGGTGAGGAAAATCACCACGACGCAGCGATTTCTGGGCAGAATGAAGCAGCCAAAAATGCCGACCCAGATGGCCAGGATCTGAACGGCGCCGGAAGGTGAGGTGCACAGCATGGTTTCCAGTTTGTCGTAGTTCAAGTTGCTGATAATCAGGGAGGCGAACTGGACGGTGTGATTATTTGGGGTTCAAACTAGCATTCGGCAGTGCCACTCACGGTAAGCACTGGAGATTGCATGGTGGCCAGGATACCAAACAGAAACACCGACCATGATCGGAGATCCATGACAGTTTCTTTTGCCTGGGCCATGGAAAAGTCCGTTTGGTCGTGTTGGAGGAGAAGCCTTAACATTCTTGATTGAGTATAGCTACGGATCCTAACTAAAAGAAGGCCAAGGGTCAGATAACTAATTAATTATCTAATACTCTCCAAGCCCAAGGACCCGTAAGAGAACTAATATAAAATTATTTATAAAAAAAATTATATATAGAATATACATAGTAAAACTAGTTATATATAATTCTTTATCTTAATAAGCTTCTTGAAATATGAAAATACTATTTTTTCTAATAATTTAATAAAACTATCTACTACTTATTTTATAATAATTATATAAATAAAGTTAATATTACTAGATACTAGTTATTTTTATATAAAATAAAATTTAATATTAATATATTTGATTTAAATATAGTATTCTAGATTTCTAGCTAGTATATAATATTTTAATTATTTATTAGAATAGTATAAAGCTTAAATAATAATATAATTATAATATTAAAATAATTAATATTAAGTTTAAAAAATAATAATTATAATTAAAATAATTTTTATATAGTAACTACCTGAGCAATATACTTAGTTTTAATAAAAAATAATATAATAATAATTTATTATTTTAAAAATTGAGATATCGCGCCGCTTACAAGAGTATAAATATAATTATTAATAAATTTAATATTTTATTTATAAAAATTAATTTAATTAATATTATAATAACTAATTAAACTAGAATCTTAGTAAATATAAAAAATATAATAATCTAATATTTCTACCAGATATTAGAAAATTTATAAAATAATAATAAAATATTTTTTAAAAGAATTAGTAGAATAACAAGCTAATTTATATATAATAAAAATGATATTAAAATATATTTTTTAATAAAAATTAAGTAGTCTACATAGGTCTTAATATAATTTTTAATAATTAAAATATTATAAAATATAATATATTATTTTTATAAAATTTATTTTAAATTATAAAAGATTTTTTATAATAAATTATATTTTTTAGTCTCCTTAAAGCCCTAAAGTAAATAAATAAATATTATTTTATATAATTTTATATAAAAAAACATAATAATAATATTAATATAATATAAAAACTATCTAAATTTAATAGTAAGAATAATAAAAAATTTAAAATTTATTAATTTAATAATTACTAAATAAATTTTATAAATCTAGTAGTCTTTATTAATATATTATTTAAATTTTTTAATTATTAAATATATTTTATATATTTTATTATTCTTAATCTTCTAAACTTATTTGAATGGTAGTAATTTTATATAATATTTATAATTAATAATATAAAATATTTTTTATTATAAATATAATTTTAATTTTTTTAACAGCTATAAACTATTTATTTTTATTAGAATAATTTATAATTTATAATTATATAATAAATATATAACCAGGGCCTGCAGGCTTAACTTTTATAAATTTAATATAAATAATATTTAAAAAAATTTAATAATTTATAAATAAGATTTAATACTTATAATTATAAAATTATTAATAAAATTTAAATTAAAAATTATAAATATTATATAAATTTATAAATATTTTAATATTTTTTAAAATAGTTTCTTTATATGTTTAGATTATTATAATAATAAATTATTATTATATTACCGTGTAGTTTATAAGACTAAAGACTTAATAAAAAATAATAATTTTATAAAAAATATAATAATTAAAAAAAATTAATAAATTAATATAATAATACTTAGAATATATACTAAAAAATTAATATAATAAATTAAAAATAAAATATTAGTTATTTTATACTTGTAAAACTATTTAGATTTAATAATAATAAATAAAATAAAAATCTTAAATATAATTAATACTATTAATAAAAATAATTTAAAAATAAAAAAATTTAAAAAAATAAGATTATTAATATTCTTAATTTAAATAAATTTAGAAAATATATATTAGAATTTTTTAATATTTATATTTTTAGTATCTAAAACCACCTGGAAATTATTAAAATTAAATATAATAAAAAATATAAATAATATTAAAATAAGATTTTTATTAAAAATAATATTTTTTATAATTATAATCTTTTTTATTTAAAGATTATAGACTTTATAAAATCTTTTTAAATAATTAATAAAATAATCTTTAGTTATATAAGAATTTAATTTAAATTTTATTTTTTTTAATAAAAGATACCAATATTTACAGTTAAGAATTTATTATTTAAAAATATTTAATTAAATATTATATAAGATCTTGTATAGAATCTTACTAATAATATTATAAAATAAATAATTATAAATATAAGTAATTACTATAATAATATAATTTTAAAAAAATATAATAATTAATTATTAGTTATCATAGTGATTTTTAATTTTTATAATTAGATTCAGATTTAATCTATATCATGGAAAAGAATTTTAAATAATATTTTAATTTAAATAATATTTTTCTAGAAAAATATATTTTAGAATATTATTTTTATAAATATATTTAATATTAATATTAAATTATATTTTTATATAATTATATAAAAATATAAATTTATAAATTATTAAAATTTTATTTTTTATAATAAATATCCAGCAGAAGCACGAGGCGTAATTAATAAAAATAATAAAATAATAATTATTTATTTTATTTTTTATTAAAATTAATTTATAAATATTAGTATAAATAAGATTATCTAATTTATAATTAAAATCTTATACTATAGTTTTTAATACTAGAAAAACTTTATTTTTATTTATAAAATATAATTTATAAAACTCCTGAAAATATTTTTTTTAATATTTTTTTTAATATTTTTTTTAATATTTTTTTTAATATTTAATTTAATAATATATTTTATAATATTTTTTTTCCGAGGCATGGACTATTTAATAATAAATTAAATATATAAAAATTATATATAAAATCTTTATTACAGATAATATATTTACAATGATTATTAAAATAGTTTTAATATTAAAAAATAAAAAAGACTCTATAAGTAAATAATTTAGAAGATTAATAATATATAATAATATAAAATATTTTTTTTAAAAAAAACTAGTAATATAAAAATAATATTAATTTAATATTTATTTATTATAAACTAATATATAACTATATTTATTAATTAATTTAATAAAATCTTTAAATTTAAATATAATTAAAATATTTTAGATTTCTAGCTCGCGTATTAAAATAAAATTATAAATAAGATTAAATACTAGTTAAATTTTTTTAAATATAAAAATTTAAAATAATTACTAATTATATTAATAAAATTAAATAAAATATTATTATAGTTAATAATATAAAAGATTTAATTTATAATAATTTTAATAGGTAATCTACAGGCTGTAAAAAAATAAAATAATTTTTAAAATATATAAAATAATAAAATAATCTCAAGTCTAGTATTTAAATATTTAGATTAAAATTTTTAATAATTATATTATTTTTACTAGTAAATTACACGGTATTATAAAATATATTTATAATAAATATATATAAAAAATTAAAATTAATAAAAATAATATTTAAAAATTTCCCGGAAAGGGTATAGACTAATATTTTAAAATTATTAATTTTAAATTCTTTAATAATAATATTATTTATATTTAAATAACTTTTTTAGCTATAAGTATTATTTTTATAATTATAATTATAATTACTAAAATTATATATAAACTTAGAATTTTAATTATAGAATAAATAAATAAAAAAAATATAAATTTATTTTTTAATAAAAAAAATATTATATAATATTTAAATCAAGTTCTGAATTACTAGGCGTACTAGAAAATATTAATATTTATTATTTATTTTTAAATTAATTTTTTTATAATCTTTTTTATTTTTATTTTGTGTAGAATTAGTATCATTTTTATTTATAATATATATAATAATTTAAAAAATCTTATAATAATATAATTTTTTATATTTTTTAAATATTTTATAAATATTAACTATTTAAACATTATTTAAGAATCTATTTATTTTAATATAAAAAATATTAATACCTGGAATATCTTTGATAATAAAAAAAATAATTAAAATTTAATCTATAATTATATAGACTAGAATTAATAAATTTCAATAATCATATTAAATTACTAATATATAAAACTATTAAGATTATTTTTTTTATAATAAAATATTATAAAAATTTATATTAATTTATATTTCTTTATATAACCTTTCTTATAGTAAATATTATTAAAAGAATTAAATATATCTAGAATATTTTTAATAGTAGTAATTTTCTATAAAAACTAGTAATTAAAAATAAAATAAATAATAAAAATAATTTTATTATTAATATAATTTTATTTATTTACTTCCACGCGGTAGTTAGTTATTAAAATAATATTATAATCTATATAAGTCCTGATTTCTGAATTAAATATTTTTATAATAATATTAATTAATAAAATATTATTAAAAACTATAATAATAGCTTGTAGATTATTATAGGTATTTATAAAATATAAATTTAAATATATTAATTATTTATATTTAAATATATTAATTATTTATATTTATATATAATTAATAAGATATAAATAGAATGTTTTATTCTTAAAAATTATTTTAAATTTTTATTTTATTATTAATAATTTATTTTCTTAGTTAATTTTAGAATAATCTTTATAGGATTAACATTAATGTAATTATTAAAATTAGATATAATAATTAGATAATAAAGAATAATATAAAATTTTTAATATAATAAGATTTAGTAGTAATAAATTTTTAATATAAAATTAAAAATCTAATATACACAATTTTAGATATATAAAAAAAATTTTCTATTATAAGAGTTAATTCAGAAAGTTTTATTAGATTTAATAATAAATCATGTATAACAGGACGCTTGTATAATAAAAAAATAAATAATAATATACTAATAATAAAATAAAGTTATTTAATATATTAAAAAAATGTAAAAACAAGCAAGGGGCTCATAACCTATTAGAGAAGAAGTCTTAATATTCTTGATTGAGTGTGGCTACGGATCCTAACTAAGAGGGGGCCAAGGGTCAGATGACTGATTAGTCATCCAACAGGTCGCCCGCATCCCGGTCCAATGTCATTCGCATGAGAAGAACCTCTCGCTCCCGGGGTGTTAAAACCCATGCCTGTTCAGGGGTGGATGGGACCCCGAATAGAAATAATACTCCGAGCCCGGATGTCAAGGCACCGCATATGATGAATAGGATTCTCCATGGAGCGAGGTGCGATGCAGCTGTTTTTCCAATGCCATACATGAGCAAACTCCCGAGGACCTGAGCCAGGCCGTTCATCGTTACCCAAATACTATGCCGCGTTAGTATGATTGGACCATCTCGGTGATGGGGTTATCGGTTCTACCCAATGCGGGACGCATGCTCCTTTTTCTGATACCACACACTGGTTAATGTCACAAAGGCTGGAGACACGGCTCCTTCACTGAAGCCCAGAAGGAATCGGACAGCCGCGAATCCGGCGAAGTTGTGGGTCGCTGCAAGGCACATGCAAATGCACCCCCATATGATACTGCAGACTGTTCAGGATGTTGCATTATTGGTGGTGTGGGAAAGTAACGTACATCGTGACCCCTACAAGGCGTGTGAGCGGCAGACGGCTCATCAAGTAGATGAACGGGTATTCCGAAACCAGTTGCCCTGGAATAGCCATCAGCTACTTGTATGATATTGCCGTAGTATCTTCATTACAGTGCAATCGTACCCACGTAGAAGATAGAAGAGCACCAGGAATATTCTGATCCCTTGAGAGAAAGATCCTCTATCAACCCGAACACGGAAGCGTAGCTTAAGCTCTGCTTATCAAGATCTGGGAGAGTCAGTAAAGGTCATCTGACGTCGGGGCCTGGATGTACATTGGAAAAAAAAAGACCAGGCACAACTAGCAAAATCATTAGTGAAACCTCTCCTCGGGGTCGAGTGCATCAAGATTGTACCATGGGCAATATGAAGCAGTCAATCTTCCTCACAACCCCTCTTTCCTCCTCTTCCGAGAACGTAACCTGGCCCACGCCAGTACTCATGTTGTCATCGGGACGGCTCGTGTCCTTTTCTTCTTGTGGACTCGACATTGTTCCGCGATGAATGCGAGGCAACTAAAAAAAAAGGCAAGAAAATTTCATCGGGGTCGAAAGTTACACGCGGCAACCAAGGGGCTAAATAGAAAACCCCTAGATTAGTCCAGGCTCACGACGCAGCATACTATCCGATTGTTGCCTACCCCAACCGCCGTTATCTTCGGCTCTATTCCATTTGGCTACCCAGATTCGGAGATGAGTCCGACAACCAATCCCCCCATGGCGATCTCCCACTGATAACCGGGAAGCCTGTGACCAGTAATAGCGAGTCCAGCATCATTTGATATCGGTTAGTATTCTCTATCTTCACCATCAAAGCTGTCTCCATCTACAAACAGTCAGGGGAGGCGCTACAGCCCATCAGGGCTCGCTCATGCCACATTCTACGCCTCCTGGTTTAGAGGGTTATGGGCAAAGACCAGTTAGCTAAAACAGCCTTTGAAAATATTTTAGGAAATTGTGGAAAGCATATTCCAAAGCACCCTGCTGGGGGGCATATAGGGCTCAATTTGGATACTTGGAGACTCGATAAAAGGACTTACCTAGAAGCTCTTCTAGGCTATCACAAAGAGCTTTACCAAGGATTTTACATGTAGCTAAATAATGTTAATAAAACATATTATACACCTTTTGAAGCATTCTAAAGAACTGTTCAAATAGCATCACCATATATTTAACAGCGGAGGCTCTCTAGCAACTTCAGACATAGTTTAGACCTCGAGCAAACCTCGGATCAGAGAATTTAAAAAGAAGTAAAAATTAATCGTTGTGAAATAATGTTTTGTGATGAGTATTATGAGCTACGTGATAGTTTAAGGGATGGATTGGGATCACAGGGCATGGGTATATGGGTCTTGTTATATGGATGGATAGGTGGCTGCATGGTGGATGCTAAGAAGGATTGGGGAAGATAACAGTCTACCGCGTCTTTGGCCGCTAGAGAAGATTTATAGTATGTTCTAATAGAAAGCAGCAATCTCTCTCAGACCAGAATAAAGCAATAGGGATGCTCCAGACCACCCAGCCTGCCAGGGATTGTCAGATTCCGACAACAGCCGGAGCTAATCCATATCCCTCAGGCAGAGAGAAGCTCGGACCATAGCAAGAAGTACCATCTATACATTCATTGACCCATATAAATAGAGCCAAGCTGACCCCAACCTGTAACCCAGCAGAGTTCAATTCCATCATTACCGGTTGCAATCGTAGTACTATATACAGGTTAACTCTCAACATGAAACGTACACAATCCACCACCGAAAACAACTTCCGGTGTAAGGTAGACTTGTCCCGACAGTGAATGGTGTTTGCCTACCCAGAATGGCAGTTGCCGACTTCCGTTGGCACAACACGGCCTATATAAACACAATCCCCCTCCATTTCGCTTCTTTCCTCTATATATGAATATCATTGGATCATTCACTGCTACCATATTGTATTCTTCGAATCATATTCTACTTGATATCGAATAACGGTCGCTAACCTCTTCTTGACATTGTACTGCCTGCCTTCCTCCGGTGAGCCCTCTTCTTGACATTGTACTGCCTGCCTTCCTCCGGTGAGCCCTCTTCCGTACCATCAATCACGTCAACACCTTAATGAGTCCTCGTTCATTAACCGCAGAAAGATCCCCCCAGTACCAAATCCCACCCATTCTACACTCTAAACGAATCGCAGTCTCCACGATGAGCCAACCCCCCGCCAAACGCAGAAAACTATCCGCCACACCACCACCCTCCACCGCGGATCTCATCGCGGAGAATTTCGAGGCCATTGCGGAATCATTCAAGGACCTGCGCTCGCATATAGCACGAGGCCGATCGCAAATGAAGGAATTACAGGATTGCTTGGATGTGTTGGAGATTCAACTCGATCGGTTGGTGGCTTTGGAACGGGGAGACAAGGAACGGAGGGGATCGGGCACGATGGCGGGCGAAAGTGGGTTCGATGCCGACACGGAGTGGAGTTCGTCGCCTGGGTCGAGTTTTGTCGGGAGTTGTGATGATCCCGAGACCCCGGGGATGCCTGAGTGTGTGGATGTGGATGCTTCGGAGGGAGGTTCGGATCTCGTTTCGATCAAAAGTGAAGGCTGTTCGGAGGGATGCTCGAAGTACTGTTTGCAAGGCAACGACGTGGGTGATGTTTCAGGCACAATGTCGGACAGCTGTCCGGAAGGTTGTCCAACCAGAGTGAAGAAGGAGGCAGTTAAGGACTAGGCCAGCCGCGATGCAAGCGACGGAGTCGTTTACATTATTGCAGTGAGACCCTTACTGGTTTCGATCAGCTCAATCGTTTAGAGATGGGTCGTATCTCACTGGAGTTGTGGGTTGCGATTTGTACTTGTTTGAGTGCATTCTCTCGTTTACGTTGTGCTCTAGACAGGTTGGAATAGGTCCAATTTTCTTGTCAGTCCATAATAGCGATGATTTCTCCGGTTCTCCCAGTTGAATTAGACAGTCGATCGCCGATGCAGCATGCCATTCGGCGAGCCGGAGTAGTCTGGACTGACCGTGATCTTCCACAATCTCCATGTCATCTGGATGTGGCGTAGCTTGGCCTATGGTCTTGTCATAATCTAGCATCCATCCATGGCAGAGGTTACATGGAGAGGGGAAGGTGACACTACTAGTATACTCTAGCGCATGATCGACATCCACCGCCTCCGATAATAACCCGTCCCCTTAGAGGTGGTGAAGCATATCAGCTCCGTGCGGGGTTAAACCCTCAGCCAGATAACGGAAGATTTCCACGCCATTCGAGCTGCATAACGGCCGACCTGCACCGTTGCAACCTTGTTATCTAGCGCACCACACAATGGCAGGGTACGTGCAGGTTACATGGGCCTGCCGATCAAGCCATAGGTATTTATACGCAGCAGCATGGCTGTTATGACACCACAGCAATCGCAATGCATTGGAGTGCGCTTTACAAATTCGGGCTTGTCTTGGCCCTCACCCACTGTGGTATGCCCCCTGGTCTGATCATGGTAGTCTCTCACAGTCGCAGGGTTCGGTCGGCTAGTGACGGTCCCAAGTATTCCCTTTGTCGAAAGGAATGGCACCTATTCACTCTCCCAGCTCACTGGGATTGTGGTGGATGCCCGCTGTGCCAGTGCTGTGGACAACCAGGGCCAAACGTTGATCCCACCGACATTGCAAGAATTCGCTGCAACGTTTCAAGAGGATCTCCGGTCTTCTCTGGGCATTGACCTGCCGCTGCTCTCCAGCAGCACCCCTGCCGATCATAGTATCTTTCTGACCCTTTCCAACAACACCGGGTTTGTCGATGTCGCAGGACGATTCACCTCGGAGGCATATGCCTTGGACCTCCACGGCGACGGGATTACCATCGCCGGAGCGAGTCCATTGGGTGTGTGGTGGGGATCGCGCTCGCTGATCCAGGCCGCTGTCGTCAGCGGACACACTCTCCCTCAGGGCTCGGCCGTGGATGCCCCAGGATGGGGCACGCGAGGCGTCATGGTAAGACTCAAAGCCACTACTCTGCTATTAACTGACCGATCAGTTGGACGCCGGGCGTCACTACTACCCCCCCGACTTCTTGGTCGAGATGTGCTCGTACCTCTCCTTCTTCAAGCAAAACGTGTTCCATCTCCACCTCAGCGACAACCTCGACAACAACGTCGACCTCTACTCGACCCAACAATCCATGGACCTCTACGCCGCATTCCGGCCCTGGTCCGACGATCCCACCGTCGCGGGACTCAACCAACGCGCCAACGAGTCCTACACACGAACCCAATTCGACCACATCCAGCACCAATGTGCCCAGCGCGGCGTGACCATCATCCCCGAGATCGAAGCCCCCGGCCACGCCCTATCCATCGTGCAATGGCGTCCCGAACTGGGACTGACCGACCTCAGCATGCTCAACATCAGCAACCCCGACACCATTCCCACGATGAAAACCATCTGGAAGGCCTTTCTGCCATGGTTCCACAGCAAAACCGTCCACCTGGGCGCCGACGAATACTCCTCCTCCTATGTCTCCGACTACACCCACTTTGTCAACGAGATGCACCACTACATCGCCCAAGAATCCAACAAACACACCCGCATCTGGGGGACCTTTACGCCCTCCGAAGGCGCCAACGTCTCCACCGCCGTCACCATCCAACACTGGGAATTCTTCGAAGACAACCCCTACTTCGACTACATCCAAAACGGCTACTCGGTGCTCAACTCCGACGACGCCTTCTACATCGTCGGCAAATGGTCCGAAAGCTATCCCCAATACCTCAACAAGACCCGAGTCTTCCACGGCAACCCGGCCGACCACGGGCCCTACGCCCCTAATATCTTCGACACCAACAACGCCACCAACAACCCTCCCCGCAACAACCCCAACGTGCTCGGCCACATTGCCGCCCTCTGGAACGACTACGGGCCTAACGCAACCACCTACCTGGAGGCGTACTATTCCTGGCGCGACGTGCTCCCCGCCCTGGCCGACAAACAATGGGGCGGTGATCTCGTCGAGTCCGAATACGACACCGTCTTTGGCCCCCTCCAGGCCGCAATCCCAGCCCAGAACCTCGACCGTGCCATCCCTTCTTCCTCCGATCTCATTTTCCACTACCCTTTTACCAACATCACCACAAATATCATCCAAGATACCTCCGGAAACAACTACCACGCCACGCTCCACGGCCCCGGCTGCACCATCCACAACTCCACCCTGACCTTCTCCTCCCCGGGAACCTGCCACCTGACCACGCCCCTGGGCAGCAAAGGCCGAAACTACACCCTCTCGTTCTCCATAAACCCTACCACCAACCACTCCGGTACTATCTTCTCCGGCCCCGACTCCACCCTCCTCAACGGCAACGGCTCCATCACCAACCTGACCCTCATCAGCGGCGGGAATCCCTACATTCTGAATTACACCCTGCCCGTGGGTATCTGGACGGATGTGCAACTCATCGGGAGCGGGAACAGGACGTTTGTTACGGTGGATGGCGGGGAGAGGATGGAGTTTTTGGCCCGCTTGGGTGTGAACGGGGAGATGTTAGTCTGGGCGCCGATTGCGGTGGAGGCGCCGGTGGGGAGCATAGGAGGGGGGTTTGGGGGGGGTTTGAGGGATGTGAGGTTGTGGGGGATTGCCACATACTTCTAGGTGGGTGGTTCTGGGTGTGAGTGTGGGTGTGGATGGAATAGAGCTTTTAAGTAGGTAGTATGTTAGTAGGCTGGTTGTAGACTCCGTTGATGATGGGATGGGATGGGATGGGTGGAAATATATATCCGCAATCAACCCAACCAACCTACCTAACTAATTAGATATTCCAAGTCTGTCTGTCATATTCTATGTATTATCATTATTATATTTCAGTAAAAAAAGAGAATATATTTCACCCAGATATTCCCTCCACAAAAGTAAAACAAACAAAGAAGTAAATAATTTATTTTATAGAGTAGATTTCCTATACAATTAATTCCCTGTAAGTAAGTATACAGCGAAGAAAACCTAACATAACAAAAAAAAAATTAGATCCAAATTCCAATGATCTTCCCTCCCTCCCTCCCTCCCTCCCGCTCAGGGCAAGCGGGAAAGTGGGACCCGCATCGATTTAACTTTTTCATAGTACTGAGTTTCATCGCGGAGAATAAAAAAAAAAACCTGTTTGAAAAATAATTATTGGCTTTGGGGTTGCATATACATACAAAGATATATATATATAATTAGAGTGTCAATACCTAAAGTATTTTACTACAAAAGGAACATAGGCAATAATAAGATAAGCCAGCCCAGCCCGGATAAATCAAAAGAAAAAAAAAGAAAAGAAAAAAATGGAGCTGAAGGGGATCGAACCCTTGACCTCTCGCATGCAAAGCGAGCGCTCTACCACTGAGCTACAACCCCAGAGTGCTTATTTAATGAGGGGCAGAAATGGATTTGGTGTGGTAGGTAGGCATGGTTTCATTCATCGTCGTCACAAAAAACAAGGAATAAGGAAATAAGACCGGTCTCATATCTATCGCTCTATGTATATCATATCATATCATATCATATCATACCATACCATACCATAGGTAGGTAGGGATCAGAAGTATCTATCCCGTGATACGTCATAACCCTTTCGCCATCATCTATCCATCTATCCATCTATCCACTCCAATTGATCAAGGGAATCGAGGAAAAGGTATCATGAAAACAAACCAACAAACCAACCAACAAACCAACAAAGCACAAAAAATCTATATCGCGCAAGCCGTATCATCTCTATCCCCCGGCCCGATCCCCCGTCTGCGAACCGAGAACATGGCAATAATAAGGCCCAGACCCGCCAGGCCAGCCGAACACCACAACCCCGTGGAATACTGATGGGCGAGATCATGTCCCTTTTTGATATCCACTGCTTCGGTCACGGCGGCGGAAATGGCCAGCGCTACGCCAGACCCGATTTGGAAGGCTGTGTTGAGCATCCCCCCGCAGAGACTCTTCACGTTCACGGGCACGGTGGTGAGGATGGCGGTGCTGGTGGTCACGAAGATGAGGGAGACGGCGGTGATGCTGATGAGGGAGGTGGGGAGGACGTTGATCCAGCTGTTGATTATTAGTATTTGGTTGAAGGGTGAAGGGGGAGGAAGGGGGGAAGGGAGAAGGACGTACAAGCTTGTCTCGGGGCTGGAGGTGATGGCGCTGGGGATCGGAGCCACCACGGTGAGAATCAGACCCGCCATCAGGGTGTATTTCCCGTTGACGTATTCCAGGGCTTTTCCGGTTCCCATGGATGCAACGAACCCGATCGCTCCCATGGGCAGGAATCGGATGGCGGTCTGGCCGGCAGACAGCTTGTCGACTTCCTGAGCCATCAGGACAATGTAGTAAATGACGTTTTGGTAGCTACCGTAGCAGGCTGGGTCGGTTAGCAGATGTGGATGTGTGTGGAGGGACAGACTCACTGAATCCGGCTATCCAGAGACCCGCAAAGTTAGGGAGCTTCCATAACCCAAGAGGCATCAAGGGATACGAAATGTACTTTTCCCAGAGAGTAAAGGCCACCAGCAGGGCCACGGCAAGGACCAACAAGACAATGATAAAGGGAGTCCCCCAGCCGTAGACGCCCCCGCTGGACAGGACAAACTGGAGCAGAATCAGACCCGCTGTGGAGAGCATCGCCCCCACGTAGTCCATCTTGGGCTTTTCCTTGCCAGCCATGTTATCCTTGGGGAGAACAATGGCCCCCAGGATGCCAAGCGAGCCCGTGATGATGACGATAAAGTAAAAGATGTATCGCCAGCCCAGGGAGGAGGTTAGGAACCCCCCGAAGATGAGACCCACACAGAACCCAACCGTGCCTGAGGAGGCGTAGATGGACAGTGCGCGGGTTCGATCCAGCCCGCTAAAGTAGGCACTGATGATTCCGATCGCCGAGGGCACCGTGAGCGCTGCCCCGATGCCCTGCAACCCACGGAACACTGTGAGTTGGATAAACGACTGGCCGAAGCCGATGGCCAAGGTCCAGATGGACAGCCAGGTCAGCCCCAGACACAGGATCATCTTGCGGCCATAGCTGAGACAGTCAGTCTGGGGTCTCCAAGTCCAAGGGATGTGGGACTCACCGGTCGGATAGGACGCCCGCAAGGAGCAGGAATCCACCAAAAGTAAGGGTATATGCGGAGATCATCCACTGGAGATTGGTGTCAGACACGTCAAAGTCCTCTTGAATCGACGACAAGGCCACATTGGCACTCGTCATGAAGACATTGTCCAGGAACTGGGAGCCCGACGTGACCAGCAAGATCAGGGCGCCTTTCCATGAGCCCAACCGACCAATCTCTGGACATGGGCCCAATTCCGTGAGGTTCTTCTCATCAGTCGGAGTGGCCAGACCAGAGGAAGTGGTACTGTTCCCTAGCGACGAGCCAGGACGAGAAAAGATGGTAAATTGAGGAAACTTGGCCGGGGCATCGCCGTCAACCGACGGCTCCTGACGGCCTCGAAAAAGGTCGAGAATAGCCATTGCTTGTCTGGGAGAAAGAAGACGAGAGGGCACGCCGGGTCATTTTTTAAATAGTAGATAGCGGGGGCGCAAGGAAAAGTCTGTAAAGAATCTGAGGGAAAAGTGGGTTTCGTAACTCCAGCGCTGCGATAGACTTTCTCTCGTCCCGACTTTCGGTCGCGCTCCGCACCCCCCATGCCCTAATTTCTGGTGTTGCAGCATGTCTTCATCGATTGCGCGTCCAGCGTCACTCCCTTGACCCTGCCGCTTGGCTGGTGCTTCGTCAATAGTGTATTAATAGTCATTTGGCTTATCGGTCGATGATCCTCCCTGCGGTATGTGTGCGACCCTGTCGTGGTGGACGCGTCCGACATGCTCATTCGCCTCCCTGCTGAATAACCAAGTTGCAGAGAGTGTACCTAGTCACTGTTCACATGCTCGCCACAGGTGGATCGCCAGCGATGTATTGACAATGCGACTGCAATCATTGCTCCGCTCCAGATGACATGTGGTCTGTGAAGGGGGCGTCAATGGCCCTGAGCTTGTGTGACCCCGATCGGCGGGTGGATTGGGTCTAGAAGAGCACTAAAATTTGGAATCTCCAGCTGCACTCTAATCTTGCTTATTCACCCGACTGTCTGGTGTGATCCCTGGGTCGGGTGGAATCCCAGACTGATTGTCGCCCCTGCCGTAGCCGTCGCCGTAGCCACGATGTTCCGGATCAACCCGTTGGGCGGGAAGCTTCCCTGCTTCCCACTTCCACTTTCTCAGTCCCGAGACTTTAACCGTCGTCCCGCTAATTGATCGACAAATAACAAGCATCAATGCCGAAACTATCGGCCCGAGAAAATCCACCGGTTCCTTGACTCCTGGACGCCCTGAGACCAGACCGCATCCGGCACCACACCTTCTCGACCGCTTTTTGATGCTGGCGGCGTTAATCTCCGCGCATTGCGTACTCAGGGGTAGGCAGGTATGCGGAGCTTCGTCATGATCATCCAGATCACCGTTGAGCCCGCAAGGGCGGGTTTGTCATTGAGCAGGCTGGAGGTAGATCCTACGTAACCACTCAGACGTTGAAGCCAGTCGTTAGTCTATGGCCACCAGAGGAAATGCCAACAAACCGTGACTCATGCTGAAGTGGCCACGTTGGATGGGCGGGTCAAGCATCAGCTTGATCAATAGTGGCAGCCACATTGGAGCTAGTCAATATCATCATGCTTTTTCGCTTCACATTTCATATCGTTATCGCGGACTCATTATCTGCCATGACGTGTAATCGCGACCAATCCTCGATAACCCGCCCTGTGTTGATCTAAGATTGTCGTGTCTCAGATTCCCTTGAAGGGATCACAGGCACCAGGATTCCAATGCGAGGGACTGGGGGAGAGACCAATCGTTGCCAATAATTCCATCGGGTGTATCACAAACTCCACTCAGATACCAGATGTAGTAGGTAGTGACAGATTGTTTGGCCAATGCTCATTCAGTGACATCAGGGTTGCAGCGGATATGCTGGTCGGGTTATATTATTCTGAATCACCATTCAATAGGTCTATCCATGTTCAGCCCCTTCATCCCATGCTTGTCTGTCCATGTTTCACCAAGCACGCGCTTACGCGTTGATGCATGTAACGCGCGTACCCATGATTGTTGCATCATAACCTCCTACTGGCATCTGTTCCGAGTGTAAGCCAGCCTATCGAGCAAGCGACCGTAGATTCGTCCTCGTTCTGCCAGCAGCAAAAATGAAAGTGCGCAGTGGCTGAACAGCTGTGTTGCTTAGCTCGAAAATCATTCACTTCATTGGCTGCCTGAGATATCTCCGCGATCGTGCTGTCCATCACATGGAAGCTGCTGGTAGCCGGATGGGCGGCAGTGTGGTCTGGAACGACAGGGGCGAGGTGGATGCATTCGGAGGGCAGTGTTAGGGGCAACGGGGATCATAAATAGTGTTTGGCTTTGGGTGGTGGCGATATTGAGACTGGTGGTGAGGGCTTGGTTGCGGGTGGGGATTGAGGAACTGCAGCGTTGGAGACAGCTGAATGTCATCCAGTCGATGCATCGCCCTGTCTGCCTACTGTGTATACTGTGTACTGTGTATACAGTCGCGTTGATCTCCAGCGTTGAGCATCGTGATTTGGATCGCGATCCACTCCCCTTCGCCCCACCGTGGCCACTGTGGAGACCTCAATACTTTGACTCGAGGGTGCAGCAAGCAGACCAAAGAATTCTTTGCGAGTGTTCACTCCTGTTGTCCTGCTTCTAATCATGTCAAGCAGATCCCTCAGCAGAGACAGTATGCTCAGAGCTGACTTGTCGAATGTTTTGAAATATTCGTCAATGGAATTATTGGCCTTGACAAACGAGCCGCTGGTCCCGATTCTTTGAACATTGGCGAAAGCACCTCAGTTATACCTTGATCCTTCGACCAGCAGTATCCCGATCATCTAAGGCGGCTCCTTGCCAACTATCTGACAACCGCAAGACCTGGGCGTTACGATCCACAATAGCCATACTGCTGGAGCCATCACCATTTCCGACTCAATTTAAGCCCGCGAAATTGATGTACGGAACTAATTGCAGGTGCCTACGGATCGGATCATGGATTAGTCTGAGATGCCTGCTGCCCGTCTTATCCTTTCGCCTTACGAAGAAGTGGGAACGTCCCAGATATCTATATCCTTGGCCTACAAGGCTACACACCAAGAATCCAGCGAGAGCAACGAGGAGACCATGAGGTGAGAGTATGCGCTGTACCTGCCTGCCTCGCACGGGGCGTTCCTTCCTTCTCTCCTGGGCCATGTCCTCATCCCATCCAAAACGTTGAGCGGCTCGGACTTGAAACCATCCACATCTTCTTATCCACAATATCTCTACAATGCAGAACGCTGCCCCCCCCAGATCCTTTCTCGTTTGCACCCCAGACAAAGCATACATGATGCGAACTTTACATGTTAGCCGCTCCTCTTCCGGCCTGTCCGCATTTACTGTGAAACAGATCGATTATCGTATGGAGGTGCAGCCATCTTGTTGGACGCTCGACGGCCCGCATATTATCTACTGTGAACCCACTCTAAATGGTGTTAGTCCAACAAACGACGAGCCTGAAAACGGCGAGCATCAAAATGTCGAACCTGAAGATGTCGAGACTGAAAACCTGGGTGACTTGGTCGCTCGGCTGCAGCGTCTTCATGGCGACGACAAGGTCCAGTGTATACAAGACCCTCATGGGCGGTAAGCTACTGCATGCCTTTTTATGTTGCTCCCGGCTAACAGAGCATGCATATAGGGACGCCCTCCGGCATTTCTTTAAAGACCAGTGTCCCCTTTGCGGTGGGTCCGGGTGGATTTATCGCTACGTTTCGGGTATGAGAATGGATTGTTCGCTGCTCTTCGGAAGTCACGCAAACAAGATAGCGTGTCCGGTCTGTCTGGGGAATGACTGCGCGAGGCCCGACGCTATATTCAGTGGCCGTGTCGGGAGGGTGCTGCACAACGTCGATAAGAACTGGGAGACCATGACGGTCGCGGAAATGCGGACCGCGGATAAGACAACGGAGAGATTGACCAGATTGCGGTGTCAAGATATCAATCTCGTTAGGGAAGAGATGGGCATGGAGCTGATTGATGTCGAAGAAGAGGTGGAGGTAGCCATCAACCGCGTGTGGGGGAATGAATAGATGACTGGTTTATCGGTACACTCATTATCATAGTTAGCTAGTGGATAAAGACATTCGTTGTCTGCTGATCAACTGGCCAATGGACTTGGCAGCTCCCTGGCAGCTCCCAGATAGTTTCAATGCAGCTTCGTGGAGACGACCCTTTTGTAGTGGTAAGATAGACGTGTACCTTTTCTATTATAGTAGTCAATTGCATTATCTGCTTGCAGTACATTACTGTCGCCTCCAGATACCCGAAGATTCAGTGGAGCAAGAGCTACGACAAGAAGGCTCTGTATATACCAAGCAGCAGTCCGACAGAAGGCCTGCCACTGTCGTGTCTCAATGTCGTCGCATGGGCTCAGCCTGATAAAGCCACCACCTCCAATATCAAATTCACACACTCCGGGCTGGATTAATCCCAGAGCATGTTATCAATTGCAATGCTTTTTCACTACTCACCTTGCCAGCCGGTGACATATTCTTTAGATCATGGGAAAGCATTCTTAACCTGACATCACTGACTCATGCAGATTTAAGGAATGCTCTGTACATTGAGATCTTAATAGCTACTCTTTCTTTCCCTCTTTTACTATTTTATTTCTCTGTACTCGTTTCTTGGAATATCGCAGTCTCCAGACTATGTACCCCGCGGGACTACTAGTCTGGTACTCCCGGCTCTGAGCACCCGGTCATCTGCTAGAACAGATCCTGTGACTGGAATACCATGAAAAATCCACTACGAATATCTTGAAGGTCAGAGAAGCGTACATTTAGCTGGCGTAAATGATTACTTTTGCTTGAATTTTTTTGTGGTTGCTTTTTGTATGTAATTCTATGGCTTGACACGTCGCTGTGTTCTTCGGCGGGTCATAGGTGCACTGGTAGATGCGGTGTTAGATGCTGCTACTATCATGACCACTAATAAAAGAATATTTCATAAACCCCTTAAAACGTACATGACGGAGCTCTCTAAAAATGCATGACCTGGATATTTTAAATTTTTATCCATAAATCATCATAAGATGGTTCTAAACGCCTCATAATGCTTTACGGTCTACTCGCAGGCCAGGACTTGGTTAGGATCTGATTTGTAGATACACTCCGTTGGTTAGTTAGTTAGTCATTCAATATTCATAGAAATAAGACTATACGACTCATAGAGAAGATATGTACCGATTGACTAAATAGGTACTCTGGAATGTATCATCCTATCGTGGTTTAGAATTGGAATGATTATGGGTGTGTGGTTGCATAGATTCTAGTCTGTATTACATGGAAATGATCCTTCGCTATCATGATCTATCTAATCACCACTCAATACCCCCAGACGCACGTCAACAGATCAGTCCAATTCATCTATCTAGGACCCCACGGCTCACTGAAATCCGAGACAAAGTTCTCATCCAGGCCTGTTCTCACTCACAGCCGAGTCACACCTATGAAGTGAGTATACAGGATCAATCACTCGGCCAGGATATTGCCTGTGTGTATGTGTGTGTGTGTGTTCCTTGCGACCGAGAATCAATCACCGTGACCTCGGCTACGGTCAGAATAGCTATCACCCAGAACTACAGAGTAAAACATGGAGAGATGCATTTCGGCCGAGACAACGGGAGCACATGCAAGAACTTGTGAAGCAGAAGCTTGACATTTAAATGGCTTGGGATTGTGGGCCTGAATATCTCCCCGCCCCCACCCGAGTTCCAGTTCCAAGCTATTGTAAGGATGTCGTCATAGTAGCTCCAACGAGATGATATAAACCAACTGAACTGCAAACCGGGTTAGATTATTACTCTATCTTTCATCAATTCATCCAATTCAATTTAATCCAATTCAATTCACACCCACAACCAAAATGTCCCCTCCTCCCTACTACACCTACCAAACCGAAATCTACCAGCACGGCCTGCACGACCAAAAACCTCCCATCACCTTCGACCCAACCGAATGGGGATCCCTCGCCCGGGCCCGCCTGTCCTCCAACAGCTTCGGCTACGTGCACGGGTCGGCCGGAACCCGCGAAACGGACGACAAGAACCGTGCCGCCTTCCGCCGGTGGTCCATCATTCCCTCCCGCCTCAATAATCCCACCGATTTCCCCTGCTTATCCACCACGCTCTTCGGAGAAGAATACCCCTCCCCGATCGCCATCGCCCCCGTCGGCGTGCAAAAGATCCTTCACCCGGAGGGCGAGAAGGCCGTGGCTCGAGCAGCCCACGCCCTCAGGATCCCATATACATTGAGCACGGCGACAGCCACCAGCATCGAAGATGTTGCGGAAGCGAACGGGACAGATGGGAAGAGGTGGTTCCAGCTCTACTGGCCCGGCAACGAACATAAAGCCATCACGGCGAGTTTGTTACGGCGGGCGAAAGCGGCGGGGTATTCGGTGTTGGTGGTCACGTTGGATACGTATATTCTTGGCTGGCGACCGAGTGATTTGGATAACGGGTATAATCCGTTCCTGAGGCCGGATAATGTTGGGGTTGAGGCGGGGTTTTCGGACCCGGTGTTTAGGGAGTGGTTTTCCAGCACGCATGAGGCGAGGGAAGTGGAGGAGGATATGGGGAGTGCGGCGGCGGAGTGGACGCGGATGATTTTCCCGGGACGGGCGCATGGGTGGGAGGATTTGGGGTTTTTGAGAGAGCATTGGGAGGGCCCGATTGTGTTGAAGGGGATACAGTCGGGGAGGGATGCGAGGTTGGCGGTGCAGTATGGGATGCAGGGGGTGGTGGTTTCGAATCATGGGGGCAGGCAGTTGGATGGCGGGGTGGGGTCGTTGACGGTGCTGCCGGAGATTGTGGAGGAGGTGGGGGGTGAGATGGAGGTGTTGTTTGATTCCGGGGTCAGGGGGGGGTGCGGATGTCGTGAAGGCGTTGGCGTTGGGGGCGAGGATGGTGCTCGTGGGCAGGCCGTATGTGTATGGGTTGGCGATTGCGGGGGAGGAGGGCGTCAGGCATGTTTTGCGGAGTTTGTTGGGGGAGGTTCAGTTGACGTTGCATTTGGCGGGGGTCAAGTCGGTGGGGAAGGAGGATTTGAATCGGGGGTGTTTGAGGGGGGGGTAGTTTGTTTATGGGATTGAGGGGATGGTTATATTTAGAATATCAATAGGTAGGATTCATTGAATACCAGATTCCACTAAAGTACTACTCAACTGTCATCGAAAGTCAACAAAGTGCACTACCCTATCCAGCATGGTTATACCCTAACCCTATCCTCATAGCTAACTCAACTCGCCAAACCTGTTCCCATCAGCATCATTACCCACGAGCGAAAGGAAACAACTCACACTGCGAATAAAACGTATTCTCGTACGTGCAGGTATACCCAGTCGGACACTCCGTTGGCCCTGTGTACCCACTCCCTCCGCATTGGCCGTATGCGGTGCTGGTCCCGGTGGCTGTAGCTGTGGTCGAACTGGTCGAGCTACCCGTCTTTGTCGTTGTCGTTAGGGTAGTGGATTTCGAGGCGGTACTGGCAGCCGCACTAGTTGTTGTCGTTGTCGATGATCCCACAGTTGACACCGAAGAGCCCGAGCTCGAACCCACCTTGACCACCGTCGAAGAACTAGCAGACGCAGTAGCAGTCGCACTGGGCAGCGTACCACTCGCATCTCCATAGAAAATCCCCCTCCCGTTCGTCCCCACAAACACGCGTCCATACGTCGCCAGATCCCCATTCACGATATTCGCCGACACGGCCCCGAATCCATAACTACTATCGGAAATCATCTGCCAATTGACTCCCTCGTCTTCGGTTTTGAACAGCGCAGTGACGCCGTCGATGGTAAAGAACCCGAAGAGGACAGGATAGGAAGAGTCACTTTCTGGCTTGCCGAAGCCGAAACTCCATCCCTCGGTGCACCCGCTGCCGATCTGGGTAAAGGTCTTCCCAAAGTCGGTGGAGTGGAAGAGGCCGGTATCGGTGGAAGCCCAGACGTCACCGGCGGTGTCGGGATGGGCGCGCAGGGCGTTGACGGTGGTGCTGGAGCCGAGGGTGGTGGTTTGGGTGAAGGTGGCGGCGGTGTCGGTGGAGAGGTAGAAGGTGGAGCCCGAGGCGGCGTAGAAGAAGGTGTTGTTGGATTTGTCCGAGGCGATGACGGCGGACGAGGGCAGGGAGGAGACGGTGGAGAGAGTGGCTGAGTTGAGGGACCGGAGGACACCAGAGGAAGTGCTCAGGAGGATGGTGTCGCCGTCGGCGGAGAGGGCCACTTGGCCCGCCGGAGTGCTGGAGGTGGCTGCGTAGTCGGCGTACCAGGTCTGGCCAAAGTTGGAGGATAGGGCGAGGGTGGGATCGGTGTCGCTGGAGCCGGACCGGACGATGTTGGAGGGCTTGTTGCCGGCGTAGTCGATGCCGTTGGTGCTGCTGTAGGTGGGCGTGTGGAAGTATTGCGATGGGGCGGTGGTGAGAGATGTGTGGTAGAAGCCGCAGTCGTCGCCGACGGCGGACAGAAGGGCTGGGCCGCCTGGGGGAGTGATGAGGCCGAGCACGGCCATTTCCTCGATGCCCACGGCGAGGGATTTTACGGTAACGTTGTGGGAAGAGTCCCATTTCAGCAGATCGTGGCTGCCGTAGATGGTCTCGCCGGTGCCGTAGAGCCAGTGGTTGGAGTCAAAGGGGTCGATGGCTAGGGCTTCGACCATCCAGCCGACGCGAACGGGGAACTCGTCGGTGGAAGTGTCGTCCTGGAGCCATGGGGCGTTGGTGATGTCGTAGGTGTAGTAGTAGTCGATGCTGGGGTAGCCATTCCAGGCCCAGATGGGAGACCAGGTGGCACCCGAGTCCAGACTGCGCCAGATCAGCTCGTCGGGCCACCAGCAGTTGAGCGCGGCCACCATGATGGTGCCAGGCACTTGGAGATCGACGGACAGTCCGCCGTAGCCGTAGTAGGTGTCGGCCATGGAGGTCGGGCTGATGTCGGTCCAGACGCCGCTGGTGATGTTGTACTTGTGGACGGTGCCGTTGGTGCCGTCATAAGGACCGGCGCCATTGGCGTAGGAGATGTACAGGGTGTGTTCAGACGGGGAGAGAATGCCCTTGTGGGGGAGGAAGCCGTACAGGGGCTCGCCCGATACCCAGGACCCTACTAGGGTTAGGATGGGTCCAAAGGGAGGGGAATGGACGTACAGGTTTCACCGGCATCTTCGGACACAAAAACGGACTCGCCAGTGTCCACCACACCTAAATATATTAGATAGGAAAGTATTCAGGGGGGGATACTCACCGACAAAAATGCGCGGAGTCGCAGACCCCGAGCTCCCTGATGTCGAGTCGAACGTCACCCAGGCAATTCCCACCGGGTCGGACGTGTAGGTCGAGCTCGCGTTTTGAAAGTAGGTGCCCGTCCACTTGAAAGCAGTGACGTTCGACCAGGTCTCCCCATAGTCCGTGCTCTTCCACAAGCCGTGGCCACTGCGGGCTCCAAAGTACAAGATGCTGTTGTCGTTTGGGTCCACGGCCAGTCGCTGTACGGTCAGCGTGGGAGCAAAAGTGGGAGCGAAAACAGGTGAGGGTTACCTCGCCCACACCACGGCCGGGCATGTTGCCTCCAACCTTAAAGGGCAGCTTCGTCTCCGCCCAGGTATCTCCCTGGTCGGTGGAGCGCAGAATCGATCCATCGTTGGGATCCCAGTCGTTGGTGTACATGCCCACGGCCACGTACACCCGGTCGGTATCGACCGGATCGGTGGCGATGGCATCGATGCCCCAGTCGTGCCTACAATATGAGCATGTCTCTACCATGAGCGGGGAACTTACCAGTTGGTGTTGTTGGCCCAGTCCATCAATGGGGTCCAGGTATCGTCCGAGTTCAGCCGGTAGGCACCGCCAATATCGGTGCGAGCATACGCCACCCCTTGGGCCGAGGGATTGAACACGATTCCTGGAGTGAAGCCTCCGCCACCTGAATGCATTAGCAGGTTCCAATGTATGGTGGGATACATACCCCCTGTGACCACATTCTTCCAGGTATACGCCTGAGAGGCGGCCCCCTGGACCAAGTCCACGAGGTAGCTAATGGCAACAAGGGCTGCTGTATGCCGCATGGTGATAGTTGCTGTTCTGCTGGAGAGTGGACATGACCGTGGTTAAATATTCTGAATGCGGAACATGTTCCCCCTGCAGCTGCGTGACAGCAATGCTGCCCTGCATTAGGACTCATGCCATGCCTGAACGGGAACGGACCGCTTCCTGCAGGTCAGATGGATGAACTGCAGATGCAGAGATGAGGCCACTCGGCACATGGGCCGGGTAGCCGAGTAGATTAATTGATTAATTTCGGGTTGGATTGCGTTACTGATTCAGCACGGAAGCACCTCCGAAGGAGCCATCACACCTGACAGTCCGCAATAATGGTCGGCTTTACATGAATTCACCACAATGTGGTCTGTGGTACGTGTGATTCCTGCTGCATGTTTGTACTTGGTCCAGTGTATATGAATGAAGCCACTCGACAAGCGGGTACTGCGGATGCAGAATAGACGCGATGCTCCGATTGGTGGAATTGACGGATGCTGGGATGGCTATTCTGAGACATATACTCAAGTCACAACGTGAGTACTGCTGCCTGGCAGCGCGGTCGGCGATCTGCGGTAGGATCTGCACCCCCTCGTATCCATTAGTCCAAATCATTCAATCGCAGCATACCCGCCCCAGACTCGCTGACGCTGCATCACTCCGGAATCTTCCTGCTAGATCGTTCAGCAGATGCAACACTCCGATATCAGGCTCCGGATGATTACCTGGATCAAGGAGCCAACAACCATCGGGTAGCATCCATCATCGACTGCCTCTGACAATATTGGTGCCATCGCAAGCATCTTCCGGAAACGTTGACTGCATACACTTCCATGGGACTGGACCGGTGAGTGGATTCCACCGACCATAATAGTTGCTCTAACAGCCCAGCATGAAATCGACTGTCCTTATCAGGAGTATATTTCGGAAATTTCCAAGAGCTCTCAACCATACCAAGGCCTCCAGCAGACAGCCTTACGCCGCAGCCCAACTTGCAATGACTTCGAAACGCTGTTTGAGGTCAAGCTTCGCCCCTGGAAGATCCAACGGTGATCTCAAGGATGAAGATCGGATGGTCGAAAACAGACATTAGTCGAGACCATCTGATCAGCGCCGAATCAATGTCCTATTCCGGAGGGTCCAAGACAGCCGGGTTGTGCTCTATCGGAAGCCAGGCCTCGGGAAACTGCCCATCTACTTGGATACGTCCATCCGATGCTATGATGCCACCGACTAGTTGAATCCATTAGCTATTTTCGTCAGGATCCAAGGGTCTTCAGCAGTCCGTACGCATAGTTCACCTCTGTTATGACTAACCTCCCAGAACATGGCCGTTCAGTTCCAGGCCTCGAAGATGAGGATCAGCACTGCGCTCCAGCTATGCAACAAGGTCCAGCAAATGCAAGCCCAGTTCTGCGATCCAATGCCCGATAGGGGAAGATCTCCCGGGAACATGCAAATCGGCAAGTTTCCATCCCCTACTTAGCGAAAGGTCCGGAGCTATGGATTTCGAAGCGTCCCAATATCCCACCTGAAGCTGCCATGAAACCAGCGACAGGTACCCTGATGGAGTACACAGACAACCGGGGATTGTCAGCTATGAAGCGGTCGTCCGAATTCGTTCTAGCTCTTGTGATGGTGAGATCTACAACCGCTTCGCTTGGAGTACCGCAGGATCACCAGCGATGCTCGCCATCTACCGAGAATACATGTCGAAGCTGGAAGTTTGGCAACACCTAGATCGATGCGCCTAGCTAACACGATCGCAGGATTCTAGATCAACCACCGGCCCCGCAAGCGGCTGCTCCAGCCTATCACTGCTCTGTCAAGGAGCTCGCCATCTTGAGAAATGTCATGAACCAGCAACAGCTTGTTCTCAAAAACCTGACAGCGTGTTGACCCGAGCTCGTTCCGGGTAACGACAGAAACTCGATAGGCGTTTAGCTAGAACAACGCCGGATTCGGAAGATTGTGGCGGCTCGACCAGGAGCTGGAGTCGGTGGAGGATCCCGGCAAAGCCATTGTGGTGTTCATGTCCTTTGTGACAAACTTTTTGGCATGAACATCTCGGACATCGGGACCTGTCGCAGGGGCAGGGATTTTTGGGCGGTAGCTCTGCTGGCTTCCGTGGTTGAGAGCTGCCTGTCATTGAGGATTGGCTTCGACGGGGATCAAATTGTGGAGGGGATGGAGTGGATCTTGGTTGAGCGCGGGCAGATGGCGAGGCGATTGGACAATCTCAGCGACATCCAGTGAATGTGATTGAGGTCGAGGAAAAGGTTTCCAATGAATGAGCCCGAGCAATTTCCGGCAGAGCAGCCGGCAGAGCAGCCACCGGCACAGTCGGCAAAGTTTGCAGAACCAATTAATCGACGGACCCCGATCCGACACCGGTTGATGCGTCAACTTGCACCCGCGCTGGGACCCCGTGCTGTGACCCGTGCAATCAATCCGGGACTTGACGTCGGCCGGCCGGTCGGCATTGGATACATCCAACACATCATGCCACCGTGCCAGTCAAGTTGACAGGTGCCAGGACCACCAGGTTGCGTTCGTGTGGGCGTTTCACGTTGAAACGCTCCTGATCGGCGGGCTTTAGGGTTGGGGCCCACCTGCCGGTGTCCCATTTTTGGGTTCCGCCTCCCGATTGGCGGTCCAGCCAGTCTCGGTGTCATAATTAGATTGAAGTTTGATGGCTGTCTATCACAATAAGGCCTGGGGGCTTTGCAGGATCCGATGGTTGGTATTGAGTTACACTGCCCCTAAACAGCAACACCTCTGCTCGCCACGGCCAGTATGTAAGGGACGTCAGCCCTCGTTGCTAAGGGCTATCCTGCAGACATGCAAAGTGCCATTTTCTGTTGCCTTTCTCCATCTTCTCATCCATCATGCCCGGGGGTCTCCATCCGCCACTCTCGGTGATCGAGTCGTGGCCCGCGCCCAACACCACCGACCCGGAATCCCACAGTCATGCGGCTGCCATTCTCGCCGCAATTTTTGGGGGGATTGCGGTTGTCACCGTTAGCCTCCGGCTTTGGGCCCGCTGTGTGATCCAGCGACAGGGCGGACTTGATGACATTTTCGTCGCCTTGGCTCTCGTATGTTGCTTCCTTTCTCCACCCGTGCTTTCTAACCGGCTGTCTTCAGATCCCCACCATCGGCCTCAACATTGGCGTCCCTCTGGGTATGTCTCCACGCTGCTATCATTCCAAATTATTCTAACTTGCCCAGGTGCCTACGTCTATGGCGAAAACCACCACGTGTGGGACAACACGCTCCCCATGCTCATCGGCGAACGCAAGGTCGCCATCGCCGAAGAGCTCTTCTACGTCTTCGCCTCGTGTTTCGTCAAGGTCTCGGTTCTTCTCTTCTACCGCCGCATGGGCCACCGCACCACCTTTTCCCCCAACTTCCTGACCATCATCTACGTGAGCATCGCCTCAGTGGTCGCCTACAACATTGCCTTTCTCATCGTCATCTTCGTCTCCTGCCGCCCTTTTTCAGCCTACTGGATGGAAATCGACCCCGTGTACACCCTGACCCAGAAATACAGCTGCTACGACGAACCAGCGCATCTCATCGCCGCCACCGCCATCAGTCTCACCCAGGATTTCGTCACCACGACCCTCCCCGCCGTCTACAGCTGGAAATTGCAAATGCCCCTCAAGCAGAAACTTTTACTTAACATGGTCTTCGGCCTGGGATACCTCGCCGTCGTGGTCGCCGGCATCCGCATCTACTTTGTCTACCGCATGTTCTACCAATCGTACGATGCTAGCTGGGAAGCCTGGTATTGTTGGATTCTCGCCATGATGGAGATTAACATTGCCGTTACCTGCTCTAGTCTGCCGGCCGTCAAGGTCTTCTTCCAGTCCCTGGGAACCCAGCATGGCAGTGCGGGCAGCTCGAGTGCCAAGTCTCGGACCTGGAGTGGGGGACGCAGTCGCAGCTGGAGCTGGAAAAAGAGTGCCAGTGTTCATGTGGCTGCGATTGGGAGGAAGCGTTGCGAGGGCGAGGCGACGTTGCATGAGAATCGACGGGGGTCGAATGATACTGAGAGGGATCTGCTGGGTCAGAGGGGGAGTTTGGTGGAGATGAAGGATTACATGGGGAAGGAGACGGTCTGACTTTACTATTGTATATCATCCGAATTAGATTCCTGTAGTATTATACAATGTCTCAAACATCTTGACACACATTCCTTACTCATGTCTCATCATCCTGTAACTCTCCTGTAACCTCCCCTATCACATCACCAACCCAATACCCACCCCACCCCTTAGAAACAAGGCGATCTACCCTACCTAACCACCTTCCTATTCCCTTCACCCTGACCCTTAGCCTGACCCTGAATCTAAACCTAAACTTCTCCCTACGTAAGACAATATACCCGCCGATCGATCCCTCGCCCCAAATAAACTTCCACTACCCGCCATTCCCACCTCCCCCGATCCTTCAACCCAATGAATCCC
>KZ826449.1:0-51979 GCA_003184635.1 Aspergillus sclerotiicarbonarius CBS 121057
CCCCCCTCCTTCTTTTTCTTTCCTCTTGAAAAGATTATTCTGATATCACTTCTCTCCCCGCCTTCGCTCTTCAATATCCTACATCATATCACTCTGGAGTCAGCCGTCCCGGACTGGCATCGCGTATCTGTTGCCTCGAGACCTAACTCAGAAGGCGCGCCTAGCAAGATTCATCTGTAGCTTGTGCGCGTCCGCCGAACTCATGCGCCTGGCCATTGCCTCGGTCTAAGAATCCTTTCGGAGCAAGGAGAACACAACAGCTCAACAGCCACGATATCAACCATCCCCCGCTACCTACATTGAGCGCATAGCGGTCTGGCTACAATCTATCGATTAGACAATCAATATCGAGACTACTTGTTGATCTCTGGTCGATGGTGCATAAATGGCACCACATTGAAGTCTTCAATCGACGTACGTGCACATAGTCGGCTTCCCTCCCTACCCCGGTGCCAGCTCCTCCGGTATCAGGACAGGCCCTTCAATAGGTCACTCGCTTTGTGCTGTGCGAGGGGTAAAGGAGGGGAGGGCTTAAAACAACGAAGAACAAGTTTGTTTACAGAACATGCCGGGAGTCGTCATGGACGATGCCAGTATTGGCGGACTCAGACACGGGCCAGGTAACAATTTTTCTCAGGATGGACAGCCGTATCCCCGAGGAGAAACTGCCCGGTTCAACGGTGTTACCAATTCACAAGATGGGCCCCCCCATATTAATGGAGTTGGAAAGAACGCCAGTCATAACCGAGCCATCGAGACACCTCCAGTCAATCATGCATCAAGGGGGACTAAAGGACCGCCTGAATTGCCACGCATAACACAGGGCTTCTTCCCTTTCTCGAAGCTCGTGAATAGATCAGTTCAGCAGTGCTGGAACGATCTATCCGATTTGATCACTGAACTGGCAGAGATACAAGTGAATCCTCATGAATTTCACTCTTCGCCAATTCCCACTACCGGGAAGTCTCCTGGCAATCAGTCCCCCGAAAATATACGGAAGAAGCTTCGATTACTAGAATTTTCGCACGCTAAAAGGGCTGAATTCATTAAGCTTCTCGTTCTTTCTCAATGGAGTCGACAAGCCGCTGATGTGAGTAAATTGATCGATATTCAAAATTTCATCCGCACTCGTCACCAAGCCTACACGGGGGCCCTGCAGTATGTTGGGGATATGAAAAGGGACCTTGTGCAGGCCCAGGTAGCCAACCCCGATCTGAAAACCGCATTGGAGGTCTTGTCGAAAGGCAAAGTGGAATCAATGTCCAATGTAAGCTCGTCGCCATCCCTGGTTATGGGTCCTTCTCTAATTTTCTCTTTCGTCGTATTTTAGCTCGGTTACAAGCCCCCCAGGCGCCTAACGGCCAGGGGAACGCTCAAAAAGTTACAGAAAATCAACCGATTAATCGGCGTGCGACTTGTAGTGCGAGAAGAGATACCTCCTCCTTTCAGAACCTACCATGTCCACGACGGCCGGGTCACATTCCTTGTCCCTGGTGAATTCGAACTTGACCTTTCCATCGGTGAAGAGGATGAAGCTTCACAGTTTTTCTTCGTTGACATTCGTTTTCTCTTCTTTCCTTCCCCGCCAGTTCCGAAGGGTCGATTTCTGAATGAGCTTGAGATAACAATCAATGATGTGCTTCAGAATAGCGGCTTGACCGGGTGTTTCGATATACTGCATAACTTGGTATTAACCAATAAAGTTAACATACTATTCAAGCAAGCTGTTGAATTGGCAAGAAGCTCCTGGTCCGACGTTTTGCGCGTTGAGTTGTTGCACCGAACGCTCGTTGTACAGTACTGGACATTGAAGCCTGGAGCTAAAAGCTGGCTTGAGATTGGAATAAAAAGCGGGCACCGCAGGCCAAACAGCGAAAGCTCTGGGCTGCCGTCTTTGGGGTTTCGTTGGATGAGAGATGGTAATGAGGTTTCATGTGAGGACATTGATTTTGATGCAGAAAACCTCTCTATGGAGAGCCTTCTTCGAAGTGTCATTGCTCTACATGTCTCTCACATTCTTTCTTCGGCATACAGCAGCATAAGACACAGCTCACTTTTCTCGACTGGCCTCCTGTCCTTGCGGGCTCAGCTAACTAGGACCGAGCCCGGCGATTGTCTACTCGATGTCCAGCTCACGGAAACTAAGTATCTTCGGGTCTCCATTGAACCGATGTCCGGAATTTCTATCCTGTCAACCACTCCGAGTGCCTCGGAGCGGTTTGATGGCGACCGCAATCTCGAAAAGTCCTCCGTTGATGATATTGTTTCCCGTGTTGCTCGACTTCGTTGTAACGCGGCTATAGAGGAAATTGAATCCAAGGTCAAGATGCTAGGGTTTGAGCCGCTGAATCCGAGGGCATGGAAGGTTGATGTTCGCAAGATGTTCCCATCAAACGTTCTGCGATTTGCGTTCTTTTCCCATCACCTCTGGGAGCGTAATTGGATCGTGGCAGCGACTAGCAGCATGGATGGGGATAGCTGGTGGGTTGTGCAACTTCGACCAACGGTGCTTGCGAAAAGCCCTTCCTTTCTTGATGCGAGCGGCCGTGGCCAATCTGTTCTCCGCTTCGCTCAGGCTGTGACAGATGGGTTTTACCCTGCGCTGCACAAAATCGATGACACGTCTCTTGCGGACCTTGGGCACAGTCTTTCAGGAATTCTGGCTGTCCATGCTAATGCCCGCTACCTGTCAGACTTGCAAGCCATCAAGTTCTATCCTCCTCCACACAAATTGACTATCGAATCCGATCTTCGAGTCCCAGATATCTTAGTTCGATACGATGCATCAAATCTCCCCAGTGTCTTTCGGATAGCCATGCCCGTTAATGCAAAGAGAAAGAACTTCTTTAAAGACACTATTCGCCTTGCTTTTCATGGGATTGATCCTCGCAAGAAGTGCGCTATTGTGGTGGCCTATGGCAGCTTGGCCAACCCTATGGGTGGTTATGGCCAACTTATCTCCAACTGGGATCGCTCGTTAGTGTTTCAAAAGAAAGGCGGTGGTTTTGCGATACGTTTGCTTGCGCCTGCTGGCTACCCCGTCATCGTCAGCCTTATAGAAAGCTTACAGAGACTTGAATGTGTGCTTTCAATTCTCGAATCCCTACAACGGAGGAAAATTGAGGTCCGGGCCTTTTCGCTATCGAGTATATCCTTCGTTTATGGTCCGGAGAGAGATCTCTCGGCTAGCATCAATATTGATCTGTCTAGTAATGACTCTCTTATCGAACTCAGCCCCACTGAGCTTGCATCTAGCCCCGGGTCATTATTTCGCCTTCGTCTACACATACAGTTCGGCCACCATAATCCACATCGTCGGATTCAGGAATCCCTTGCATCTAGTCTTAATCAAGCTTCCACCGAGGCAGGGTTGGAGGCAGTGGTTGAGCTTCTAACGCTTACACTTCCTCTTATGAGGGCTTTGGACCAGCTAATGGCCAATCCGTCTTACAGCGAGCCTCTGAGGGTGCAAGTTACAGTGCGGAACGCCAGGACGTACCAGATTCACTACCCCGACGAAGGGGTTATGTTTCAACTGATCGCTTCTTCACACCAAAGCCGTTGGGTCTGGGTACTCAAAGACGTGAGCAGTCAAGAGAACAGTAGAGACCACAAGATCACAACCTGTCTCCGAGAGAAACTATATACCTCAAAGGGTGATGGTTGGCGAGGGCTTGAAGATGGAGTCGTTGCAGACGCCAGTCAGGTTGGAAACCTCATGCGAGAACTTGAAAAGTGCTTCGCTGCCTGCCGAGCTGATCCCGGATACAAGCCTACGGACAGTGCCGCCAGCCCTGGCACATCGAACATTCCCGAGGTTTCGGTGTCGGCGAGAGCAAAGGGAAATACGGATGGCACCAAATCTGAGCATCAGGACTCACTCGCAACCCTTCCAAACAACAAGAGCACCCAGTCCCAGGCTAATACTGCAACGCAGAAAGAGGACATCATTATGATTGACTAAAGCTTTCCATGGCTACTACCTTGACGCTAGGATGCACCTCTCCTCAAGCAATGCCCCTCAAGTATGGATTTCCTTGCACGTTGAAACGTATTTTTTCTACGCCAACTATAATTTGGTACTTGTACAGTGTCCACAATCGAGCCCCTTGCTCTTAGAAGCTCCAGCTTTCTGCCAGTTGAAGTAGTATCTAAACACCTGCATACCCTTGTTCCTGAGCTTCAATTCCTGAAAAGAATATAATTTAATGAATGAGTGTGGGAAAATGTCATGAATTCCGAGGGCTAGAAACAAGAATATGCTGCTATCGTATATCTCTCATAAGCCAAATAATAACTACCCTTTCACCCCATGTAGTTGTAATCGTCCAACCATACTTCAGTCAAGTGAATATGTACATAAAATTCACTGCATAGACCCCGGGGTGAGCATAGAAAAATAAAATATTTCTAGCACTTAGTGCCTTAGCCCCGTCCTCACATCCAACAGTTCCATGATTCCCTTAACTCCTATGGTGTGTGTGAGCCGGCTAGAAGCGTTCTTGCTTGACTTTGCCTCGATTCTTGAGGACATCATATTCGACCCATCGAACAGTTGGTAGCTCTCCATCAGGAACAAGCCTCCCGGGATTCATCACATGACAGCCTTCATAAGTTATGCAGAACGGTGCGGCCTCGGGATCCGCCAATATGAGTGCAGTGGGTAGCGGATACAGTTGTAATGAGGAAACATAGTCCCACAGAACAGGCCGCAAAGAAAGCGGGAAGGGTGACAAATTCCCCTGGTCTAGGATTGATTTCACAAGTTTTCGAGCAAAGAGCGTGGCAGATGGGGCTATATTAGAGTTGGTGTCTGCCTGTAAGCTCTGATCGCTAGCCTGATCGCTGGATTTTAGAGGGCTGATATCTTTAGGGGCAGCGTTTATATCTTCTTCACCCATGGCGTCGTCGGTGCTATGCGAAAGATTCACGGCACTGCGTCTTAGTCGATTTGATGTGTCGTCCCGGAATATCGCAATGTCATGGACGGGCCCAAATAGGGTAAGGCGGGAAGGGTTTGATGTCCAGATCGCTTCGCCAGGTGGTTCAGATGACTGGTTAGAGCCCATCTGTGAGTTGGCAGTAGCGAATGCCCGCTTCACCCTGGTAGTAAACAACTCCGGAATTGCATGGCGCGGTATTGGGGAAGCAGCACCAGCTGAAAAAGCCGATGACCATGGGTCATTATCGCCTGGAACGAAGATGAATGTCGAGTGCTGCAACAATGTAGGAAAGTCGGACAGTGTCAATGAAAGCGCATCAAAATATTCCTTGTACTCGATGCTGCCCGCTCGGCCGCTGCTGTTTATAATGGTTTTCTGTACGAAGTTTCCAGTCAGGACAAATATGCTTGGCCGCTCCTCCAGACGCAAATCACTGTAGGTGCTGAAAACCCTCCTCAACGCATCCAAAGTCCGCATATTATCAAGGTTGACTTCACCCAGAACGGCCACTCTTAGCCGGCGACCACCCTTGGCGCTCCCATGCACGTCTTGTAGATAGTTGGCCTCAATCTGTCTCATTCTTGGACCACGTGCACGCTCACTCCCGACTCCGAGGAAGTCAATCCACCCAAGGCCTCCACTAGAGCTCACCTCTCTGCCACTTTGTTGGTTATTCATCCCCAGCGATGTCTCCCGTCGCTCACAGGGAGGGCCACATATGGAAACTCCCACGAATACTCCTCCTATGGCTCCCCCCACCCCGGAATTACCGCCCAAAGTAGACCCCCTGATGTTTTCCTCTTCTTCATAAATTCCATCGACGAGAACAAACATGCCCGGAGCAAGCCAGGTGCCATCTCCAGGCACCATTCGCGCGTGTCTTAGATCCAGAGCAATGCTCCCAGTCAAGTCACTCACCGTCAGGTCTCCCGTGGGTGACACGGAAAGTAAGCCAAGAATCAGATGTGATGTACCATTCCTCCCCAGTAGATTTGCGATTGGTGTGAGCTTGTAGCCTTGACTGAACGCTAAGGAGGATGGAGATTGTCGCAACATGCTGGAAGGTCCGGATGGTAACTGAAATGAGTCGTGCCGAAGCAAACGTTGATGAACAACGTTGTAACGGTCTCTGAACAGATTGGTCCTGTGAGAGGACGGGGGAAATAGGGTGGGTTTCGATCTCGCAACTTCGAAGTATTTCTTGTCCGCATTATAGGTCAATCGGGGTATATCAAATGCTTCGATAACCCTGATCCAATGTCTCGGGTGTGAGGCCGAGTCTGGACTCTCTATTGAATCTTCACCTTCTGGCGCTATCGCCGCAGACAATGGTGTCTCTGCTCTCGGGCGTCTGCTGCCCTGACCTGGGCTTGTCGTTCTCGCAGGGGCCTCATCTGCCGAAGTCTGCTTCCCAGAAACAACCCTGCCCCCGCTCATATTGCCCTCCAAGGTCTGTAGGATGGCTCTCAGTGAGGCCCCTTTACCTTCATCGACAATGACGCCGCCACCAGCTTTTTTCCAGCTCTTGGCCACTTCATCCAGGACCCTTTCTGCGAGGCCTTCTTCGCGCCATCCAGAGCCACAGTGCTTTCCCACGAAGGTTGCTAGGGTTTGAAGAGCGGAAGACGAAATCGTCAGGTTGTGCTTGCGGGTGAAGGTACGGAAGGCCACAGGCCGAAGAGTCGAGGGAGGAAGCAAAATGGGGAGAATCGACGTCCTTGTAGGGAGCGCATTGGGCCTGCTCTTTCTGAATGGGAAGGCGGGAGTTCCAAACCCGGGCGATGATGAAGGGACAGGATCCGAGTCCACCATTGCTAGCGAGATCTCCAAGGGAAGCGAGGCCGATAGGGAGGAATCCCGAGGTACTCGGAATGGGTGTAATGAAAGGAGAGTAGAGGAAAAGAAAGACTATGATGACCAAGGCAAGTAAATGCGTTAGGTCGGCTGTCAGTACGAGGTGCTCTTGCTAGTGCTGGTTGACTTGGCAGCCATGGCCTACCTACCTGGATGGAGGGGACGGAGTAGGTCGAGCAGAACGCGTCGAGGTGGTGGTGATGGCGGCTGCGCGCGTCACCCACGCGATTTGTTCCACTTTATGACCAAGGTCGTCGTCCTTCCTCACGACTTCCGGCGTACCACACTTCACTTTTCTTTTATGTCAGGCAGTGCTACACACATACGCGCGACCTCTCAAGCAGCATCCCCAAGCTACCAGGCTTGCGCTTTTCCTTCCTCGGCTTCTCGTCTTTCTTTACCTCCCATTTAGGGCTCTCTCTCCGTTTGGTCCGCAGTCGGTCCCCCGTCCTCTTATCAACATCCGCCGACCGAAACAATGGAGTCAAGCACACCCTTGGAAGACAGTAGTGCCAAGTCCCGAGCATCCTTGGATGAACTTATCAAACAGGCTGCCGCTAAGGATGCCATCAAGGATTTTAACGCTGCCGCCGAGCTATATTCCGAGGCCACGGAACTTCAGGCCAAGCTAAACGGAGAATTGGCACTCGACAACGCCGACTTACTATTTGCTTACGGCAAAGCCCTATACAACGTTGCTGTTAGCAAAAGTGATGTTCTTGGGTCGAAAGTAGCTGGAGAGTCCCATGCACAACCAAGTAACGCGCCTGTCGAGAGACCATCCGCTGGATCAACACCAACCACGGGAATCGTTCAAAAGGCAGTTTCCCAGGGCCTAACCCAAGAGACATCGGAATCCCAAGATACAAAGGCCGGAGATGTTCCAACCAAGCCGTACTTTCAATTTACTGGCGATGAAAACTTTGACGATTCGGATTCTGAAGACGACGCCGACGGCGAGGAAGCTGCTGCCGATGACGAAGATGACTTTGCCAATGCTTTTGAAGTTCTTGACTTGGCACGCATACTATACCACAAAAAAATGAATACAATAGAGGAGAAAACTGGCAAAGGAAAATCTACCGATCTATCTTCCGATCTCAAGCATGTCAAAGAACGTCTCGCGGACACCTATGATTTACAAGCAGAGATCTCGTTGGAAGCGGAGAGATTCCTGGATGCAGTGACAGACTTGAGAACTGCTCTTGAATTAAGGCAGTCTCTATTTCCAATGGAAGATCCTTGTGTTGCCGAATGTCACTATAAGCTTTCACTTGCCCTAGAATTTGGGTCGGTCAATAATGGGAATGATGATTCTCAAGAGGACAGTGATAACCAAGGGCAGGTTGACGAGGAAATGAGAAATGAGGCTGCAACACAAATGGAAAAGGCCATTGAAAGCTGCCGGTTGAGGATGAGTCAGGAACAAAAAAAGCTGGACGGCGATAGTTCCCTGGACGAAGACAAGGTGACCGCTATGAAGAGAAGAATAGCAAATGTTAAAGAAATAATAGCAGACATGGAGCAAAGGGTAAGCGGCCGGCTCGCCTTGCTTTTCCTTTCACCTTGTATACTTCAACTTCAATTTCTTACCATGATTGACAGCTTACCGATCTCCGACGCCCACCAGTATCTGCTGCCGAATATGGTGATACAAACGAAAATATGTTGAAGGGTATCTTGGGTCAAATCGTGGGACAATCCCCGTCCCAGCAAAAGGCTCGGCTCGATGCTGTCACGAGAGAGGCGAATGACCTTTCTGCATTTATCAAAAGAAAGCCTTCGGCCAACAAACCATCCCCGAAGAATGATGCTCCAGCGAAACGATCGGCTCAGGAGGAAGCTGAGGGCAGTGATGCCAAAAAGCCCCGAGTGAACGACACAGGCGATGAGCATCGATAATTATCGGTATGCTTATTGCTAGGGATCTTGAATTGTTATTTCTCTTCGTGTTCTGTCTGACATTCTTTGTGGCACCTAGGACGAAGGGTCTAAGACGGTCATGTTGACATTTGCTCAAAATGAGCACTAATTCTGATATGATACCCAGTTGAGCGAGGCATAGGGAACGCGTTGAGGGGTATAACAGCAATTATTATTCGATCATCACAATATTCAATCATTATAAATACAATCCATCGCTGCATTCCAGCCTGTAAGAAAGGGGGTGAGGGGGGAGAAAGAGAGGGGGGGAGTCGCAGAAGGCGAGTTAGGGTTATTAGTAGGAGAGCTGAAATCGTAGGCTATCATATCATACTTTGTCAGAAATAGTCGCGTAGACCTTCGAGGAACAAAAATATTAGAGGGTCGTGATTCCAAATAGAGAAGGCCGGCGTTCGGGCAGCTTGCGATTCCTCCGCCGCATGGCCAACACAGGGCTCCAGACTCCAGCAAACAAGTCCTCGCACTCGTCCTCATTCTGACTGTCGAATTCTGTACTGTTCCCTGAATTTTCAGATACTCCCTCGCCAGAGCCCGAAGATACAGATAGCATTGCTGAGTCGACGTAAGATGGAGATTCCCAGGACGAAGATATCATAATCCTTTCGGTCTCCAAGATGAACTTGCCGACCTTGTAGCGTTGCGATTCTTCTTCAGCAGCAATATATTTCCAACCGAGCACATTTCCACAAAGGGCACAGTTGATATCGCCTACTGTGTGCGCGCCCGTGACCAACCGTCGCGGTACGGGCTTTTGTATGATGGTATTTGGAAGGGAATCAATTGGCGAAGACTTCATAGTGATTGCGCTGATCATGGGTTCCCCAGACACAAGAAATGCACGGCCATAGCGGCCTGTGAACCCTTTGCTGATTATCTGCGATGTCAAGCAAATGTCTGCTGCGCAGCACGAACAGCGAATACATGAGACATGACCATCCAAGTACTTGGCGTCGTTTGTTTCCAGAGACGGCCCGGGCCCTACTTCCGAAGTTGAGGCCCTGGACCCCACTTTTGGTTGTCTGTTACGGAAGACAGTAGGTCGGAGCAAAAATTTAGGAAACATTGGGGCTTTGAGCTGTTGGTTTTTGTCCTGGTAAGTGCACGAGGGTGTCGACATGTGGAGACGCAATTCGAAACTAAACTACGGCAGAGAGTAAAGAAGAATAAGGGACAGGGCCTGAGGAAGTCCGAGGCAATAGAGTTCTTAACACACACCAGCATCGAGCATGTAGATACCAGTGGTAGGTACACTCATCTTAAGGTGGGTATCATACTGAGGTCATCACCCGCTCCTTGGCAGGCTAGCGTCGGAGATCTACCCCGTACTGGAGTGAGCGCGACCGTTAAAAGACAGGTCATTTGTAGCTTACAGAGCTGGAACATGCCTCGGTATTGGGCCTTCTGAGGAAAGTTCTCTTTCTCCTTTCTTCCCTTTCACTATAGATAGGCTAGCTGTTAAATCATCAACACCTAAACTTCAGCATCCAAAAAAAGCCACTTGGTGCTAAGAGAGCATTCGATGCCGCTTTCGGCACTCCACGGTTGCAAGGTAGTCAAGTTAAATCCACACCAACCAAGATTCCTTACTGCTTCCAGTTCAACTGCGTCGTGGGAACGGGGTACGCACGCAACAATTTGAGGGCACTCAAAAGCAGATATATTAGCAAGCTCAAACAGGGCAATTAACCTTTGAAAATGAGAATTGTATCATGTCAGTAATGTTCACAGGGTCATACCTTCAATATCCTAAAAGGGGGTTATGGTGTACGTACCCAGTTTTCAGGCCGTGGCCGAGTGCGTTCTCTGCAAGGAAAACAAATAACGTTGGTTGACCACTCAGGTTGGTTACAAACCCTCGATGGATGGTATCACTGGTGTAATCCAACAGTTCAAACCACTTTTGGACCGGCATATTATTATTCAGCCGGCCTTGAGACGCATCCACCCCAAGCAACTCTTGTCTAGATAATCTCCTCTCACCAAGGAAAATCGCAGACAATATGTCACAGAAGAGCCTCTCACACTCTTCCGGGATAGTATGCATTGCCTCCCCTTTATATTCCGGTAATATATTGCCCGGTCGACTAACCCCCATGCCTGGGGCAATGGAGAGTTCAAAGGGAGGACTTGAAGACGTCTTTGGCCCCGAAGGGACCTCAGGGATACCACTGTGTTCCTAAAAAGAAAAGGATGAGAATCAGCAAGCAGTTCGGAGATAAATGAGGGCAGACTATTGAGTTGGATCAAAGACTATCTTACCTGCGCCCGTGGTAGTGCAGTAGTGAAAACCATCAATCACGGATGTCGAGGCGTTGACACTATAACAACTGGCAAGTACCTGAGGAGCTTTATCAGGGGTATACTGCAACTGTTTTCGGGTACTACTGCTGTAATTCAACGACTTGGCCATGATGATAGATCTTCAAGAGCAGAACCTAGTAGTTTATCTTTCTGGATAGGCGAGCGCTCCTTGAGTATACGTGAAGACCTCGGGTTGACTAGGTATGTTGTAGACAAAGAACCTTGATAAACAGTGAAGAGACGTTTCACAGATAATCAGACAGAATATGGGAAAGTAATACCACTTTGTGAGTGTAATGAGGAGGGTAAACTGCACGGTAGGGATAAATAAACTGTGTGGATAGTCGCCCGTGGACTCTGGAGAACTCAAGTGACAGGTGGACCCAAGTCGGTAAGGAGGCATGTCATCTGACCTAACCCGCCTAAGGCATACATGAGAACCACCCAGGCTCACAGGAGCCTACGATGCAGCCTATTGATGAATCAACGGTCACTAAGCTCTAATATGAAGATAAATTGCTGGCGTTATGCTAATATTACATTGGTAAATTCGGTGGCTTCATCAATAACAATCCTACTACAGCCAGAACAACCCTCCACTTCAACTCCAACAGTGCAGATAATCAAGGGTACAAAGGCTGCAATGCGCACTTCCACACATAAGGTTGAATCGGAGAGAAACGGCAAATTCAGGCAGAAAAGAAGATCAATGGGGAAGTTCAAAACAGTATGATAGGAGACCGGGGGTTAACAGACACGAGGATGTCCAACGGACACCTATCCTCCATAGCTCATTCATAGCTCTCGGTAATCGCTTGGCCTTATTCTCCGGTGTCTCGCTTGGTGTCTTTGTGGGTTAACAGGCTGCCGAAAATATGCTGTGTCTTCTTCTCTGGCAAAGGGCGTACTAAACGTCGTTCGCTGTTGGTTTGAGAAGCGACCTACCCCAGCCCCTTGTGGAAGACCAGGATTTGACTGAAGTCCCACCATTTGGGGCATGTGAAACATATTCATAGACGGTTCCCCGACACCATTGTAGATATTTGGTGCAGAATAACCGTTAACATTATCACCATACAGTCCTTGAGCATGATTGAAATTCATAGCATTCATGGGGTTCCACGCCTGGTCAATGTTAGGTGTGAACCCATTAGATGAAGGCACACCCATAACATTCATAAATCCCATTCTCTCGTTGGTAAAGCTAGGATCAGACAATGGTATCTGAGGCATGCCCTGGTTCTGCATAAATCCAAAACCCCCGAACGGCATCTGCTGGCCGAAAGGGAACGTTGGAAATCCGGTCGCAGACCCGTTGATCTGCGCGCTTTGTTCACCGACCTTCTCATCTGTTTTCGGTTTTTTGGATAACAGACTAGGACTTGATCCACCAGGAGCAGGATGAGGGGTTTCATCCTCTGCAGGTCTTTTGTTCGAAGGGGCAGGTTGAGTAGCCGGAATTGGTGACAGGGGCTCTTTTGTTGGTACAGAGCCTCCAGCTGAAATGACTGTTTTGTCATTAGACTGACCATCCTCAACTGTCTGTTGCTTCTCTTTCTCTTTCTTAGAATCCGCTTTCTCGGCCTCGTACTCTTTAATCTTGCTGCTAGCCTCATCGTCAATGGAAAGGTTGTCAAGCAGTACTCCCTCCGTTCCACAGCCAGGGCATACGAAATCACTCTCGATCAATGCATTGGTAATACAATCATTGCAGTATGTCCTTCGGCAGCACGGTGTTCTTGTGGGTTCTAGAAACATTCGCTTGTCAATCGGACACTCCAAACCACGTGCCTGTAGTTCTTTGCTGTACTCCGCTGCAGCTGCTTCCGCCGCTGCCGCTGCGGAGGCTTTGGCCTTTTCTTGGTACAACTCCCAAGCTGCCTTGTCAGGTTTAGCAATAACAAAGTCACCATCAGCATTGACCATGACGCCTGTGTTTCTTGGGTCTTCATTCGAACCGTCCAGGGTGAGGGACTCCGGCTTCTCGACCTTGGTTTGGAGCGAGCGAGGTATTCCAGTTGATCGCTTTACTCTGTACTTCCCATCAAACTTGGGATCGTTATTTGTAGGACAAGCTTGGATCCAGTGTCCTAAGTTTATACTGTTAGTTCGCTACCAAAACGTTGTTCCATGGTAGCTTGCCTTTCTCGCGACAGCGGTAACAAAGGTACCCCGGAGGAGGGGGGTGATCGGGAACATTCATAGGTCTGCCCCTTCCACGACCGAATGGAACAGGCGTAGCACTATCGGAGAGGAAGATAGCTCGTCAGTACAACAAGAAGTCTGATACTCACACAAACACTTACTTTGCCATCTCCTGCTGCTGTTCTTTCCATTGGTTGGCTTGCAGGTTAAACAATGCGTTGATCTTCTCCTCTTCGGTCTGGGCATTATTGAGCTCTAAAACGCCATTGCTGACAGGATAGCTAGTATTGGGAGCTGCTCGATTTAACGGAAGCTGATCATTACGGGGGGCACTGCGTGCATTGACTGGCATCTTCCCGGAAACATAACGAGCAGCACCGCCCTTCCCTGGACGCGATGCAGGTAGTCTCCGAGCTATGACGGACGTGGAACGTGGGATTATGCTGGTGTCATCATCGTATTCTGTTGTAAAGTAACGGTTAGTTCTCATGCCCTTTTATTTTACACTCAAATCACGAACTTTCCCCGCGCTACCGCCGGGGGAGGGGAGCGGGACAAGAGCAGTAAAACCATATCAAATCAGTTTCCAGAAGTAACTAACCTTCTCCAGTATCTTCATTGTAGATAGACAGCTCGAAGTCAGTCCCATCACCCAGTCTACTCTGATTGATAATTTCTCGTTTCAATTCGAAGACAGAGATACCGGTGCCATCAAAAGTTACCCTTGAGGGCTCTTTTTGAGACTTGAACTTGAAGTGAACAGAGGATGACATTGTATTCAATTGCACGTCCAATGATGGTGTTGTGAATGTAATTAGATCAATAGAGGGGGTGCCACTTCCACAAGAGATACACGAGAAACAAAGGCAGACAAATGATAACAAGCAACAATCGGAATGGTTGGCAAATTGCAGATGACAGTTATGACGTGCAGCCTCTTTCCTCTCTTAAATGCTTAGAGATCGGAAGCCCAGTATCTATCGAGGACGTTGCTCGAACTCAGTAGATTGGAGACGCGTCTCGAATGCTAGACGGGAAGGTAAGTGTTCGAGCCACTGCATACAAACAAGGTAAAGTCTGGTGGATACAGAGATGAGGCCAGCTAGTATTCTGCAGTAAGAAAGTGTGAGTTGTAGAAAGCTCCACGGGCTTGCCAGTCTATCAAGCTGCAGCAAAGACTCCCAGACCCATTTGAATTCGCACTTGCAAGTAATCGAGCTCAATGGATAACGACTCCTTGGAATCTTTGCTGTAAGCAAGGTTGAGATGATCACACAAGATTTGAACAGACAAGGTTGAAACAGGTGAATACAGCAGGGGGGAGTGAAATGGGATGAGGCAATGAGGTAAAGAAAATGGCGAAGGAATTTGGGAAAGAGAATTATGCCAAAGACTTGTGTGATGGGAGACAACCGTGTCGCGGTCGAATTGATCGGTATAATTACCAATACATAAATATCCGAATAGAGAGCACGATATCAGCAGAGAATATAGCAGTCTTAGACAATCAGTGCTTTCTCCAGAATATGTGCAGGGGTTATGAGGACAAAACCAAAAGCCTGTTGAGCGGTTCGGGGACGGTTGGTCTTCGTGGTGGCAACCTAGCAGATGTAGTCACGTGGCTCTACACCAGATATGGAAAGCATGGAGTAGGAAGGTATGGAGTAAGTCCGAGGCCGGGTTGGGTACCTGCCATCTACTCCGTAATTTTACGTCCAGGAGAAAATAATCAATAAGTATATATAATAAATTTGCTCTATGGGTGCCGTACAGCTCGGCGTTATATGTATTCAAGACCTGCACCTTTCTCGCACAGAGTAATATCAGATCATACTAATACTACCAGGCTTTAAGAATACGAAGTTACTTACGGGTGATACATTCTTTCCAAATCCCTACCTAAGGCATTAATAGAATAGGTACGGAGTAATTGGATGGGCATATACTAGCTCTCAGTATGAATCCTTTTCAGTTGGCTAGTCCTATTGCAGGCCATAGATAACTATAAAGGGAAAGGAGACAGAATGAGAAATTTCCTTGACAGCCTAAGGACATTTCGTTCCTAGAATACCAGGATGCCTTAATAGCACGGAGCAAATTGTTAGGCCGAGACTTCCCCTCGCCAAGAATATGAAATTAAAGCAATGAATAGCAGGCCAACCGTTCCCTGGTTACAGGCTGAAAGGGAACGTCTACACCCTTTGTACTATAATGGTCGTCTGTGAACACCTGAGTGTGAATAACTGGCCAACTAAAGGGTAGCTATATAAGTGATGCGGGATCTGAATCTGTTGACTCATAATTCTAATCTTTCGCCGGCAGCGATTTATCGGCACCCACCCACTGTGTAGAGGGGTTTCGTGAGACCAGCGACCTGCATCGGAAGCACCTAGTACCTGTCACATAGATTTTGCCACTCCATGGATTCAAATCAACATGCTTGTCCATGATATATCATAGACTTCGCCAATGGAATAATGCTCGACCCCATGGTTTTTATTCGAAAAAAGCCTCAGCAGTACTGAGAGTCCATATTAGGAATGTGTGGAGGTGAAACTAACCCCCCTGGGTTGACACTTAAGTCCGGAGGTGGTGGATCCTGAGTTAACTGCGAAGATAACCTTTAGAATTTAGATACCTAAAGATCCTTCGTACAGAGTACTGTGTAGTTATTAGTTGATCGGTCCCCCACAGGTCCAAAAAGTAATATAGATAACTCAGACGATATTGAACACTAAAAATGACTACCAATACGCTTTATAAAGAGCTCATACCACAGGCCTGGATTAATACCTAGATAATAAGCAAAGAGCCGCAACTAAACGTCTCTTCCTTTGAGGGGGTATTGAATACCATGTGCCATATTAGGTAGTAAGAATATAACACTTTAACTAGCTGGATCAAAAACTATGAAATACCTTAAACCCACAGGTACCTACGTACTACAGTGTATTTGTGTATCAATGTTACAAATTACAGGTTCCGGTTTCTGGCGCTCCTTACAGTAGTACGTTTATGAAAATCCCCTTCGCCTTTCCATAACTTTTCTGTCACATAGTTTCCTTCAAGCTTTGTTAAACTCCCATTTCTTTCCCCCCGGCCTGTTCTTCCTTTTTTTTCCCCTTACACTGTCTTTACTAAGCAGGTAGTCATGTTGATAGGCTTATGCGGAGGTTAGCATCTTGTCAAGCCGTACCAAGTTCCCCTGCCTCAACATAAGCTAACGGTGTGCTGCGAAGCCATATCTTCTGGAAAGCATGCTGTCGCAGATTATCTCATTCAGGAGGAGGGGTTCCGGCTTCTTAAATTGAAAAATGCGGGCTCTCCTCGAATAACTGGTGAACCCGACGGCGCTCGTCAACTACAGGCGCTCGAGTCCGCAGAAAATGGGAGTAGTTCGTCATCGCAACTAGTATTTGAGGATTCTAAATCTCTCTTAGACTTTGTAACCAAAAGATGGCAGGAGTTTTGGGTTACAACGGACATTTGGGACATCAACGTCTTAGATCGTTTTCTCCAGCGCCCATTCTTCCTTCTGGTGAGCGTTGACGCGCCGATGAGCCTGAGATGGAAGCGACTTGTGGACAGGCCTGAACCCCTCATTTACCTTAGGATATCATTGTAGTTAAACTAACATCCCACCGCAGATGCCGCAAGAGACTTCTCGAATCCCCGTCTCTGGAGGAATTTGTGCTATGGAACGACAGACATCTTTACGAGAAAGGCGTCGGGCGCGCATATTTCACTGATCGGGCACAAGTTCGGCTGTTTAACTCATCTTCCTCATTGAAAGAACTACATGTGGCTCTCAAGTCACTCGGTCTCGCCGACGAACAGCGGCTACGTCCCAACTGGGATCAGTATTTCATGGAGCTAGCATCCCTAGCCGCCCAGCGGAGTAATTGCATGAAGCGAAGGGTCGGGTGTGTGCTTGTTCGCGACCGCCGTGTCATTAGTACAGGGTATAATGGAACGCCAAGGCACCTCGAAAATTGCAATGAAGGTGGCTGTATGAGACTTTCAAGCACCAGATACACCACTATTAATTTAATGCTTAGAAACTTACTTTGAACAGGCCCAAGGTGCAACCGTGGTGAAGGTGGAGGTGTGGGGTTATCAACTTGTCTCTGCCTTCATGCTGAGGAGAATGCGCTGTTAGAAGCTGGAAGAGAGCGCATACGCGAAGGTGCAATACTCTATTGTGATACGTACGTCTATCCCCATGCCTTAAAACGCTTATGATAGATTGCTAAAGTGAAGTAGCTGCCCTTGCTTGACATGTACTGTCAAAATAGCACAAGTGGGGATATCTGAAGTCGTATATTCACAAGGGTATAATATGGACAACGATGTATGTCCTCAACAATTCACATTATATCATTCAGCTGACCATAGAAGAGCGCTGCCATTCTGAAGGCTGCCGGTGTAAAACTCAGGCAATTCTCTCCAGTAGGGCCCCATCCCCATCGCTTCTAATGGTGCTAATTTATTGTTGACAGCCTCGAAATGGGCTTATTTACCTCGAAAGTTCTGCGAGTACCAAGTAGACTGCTGACACATGGATACTTGTCTCGCTTGGACTATTGAAACCAGGTTTGGACAGTGTCAGAGGTCAGGGATGTTGCTTCGTCATGGGAGCAGACAGCTCCAAAAAGATGTAATTTATAGGAAAAAAATTAGATTGATAGTTCAGCAACCTTTCCAGGACTGTTATCATACGCTAGATATGGCCAGCTGCCTTTTTACCTCTCTATCAACTATCGCGTCAACTCTGAACGGCTCTACTGCTCTCTATCACCCTGTTTATCTGTACTACCTACCTATGTATGGACTATGCAAGCGCTGATGGCGGAATATGAGCAGGTGCCAAGTATCTAGGTGCATTACGCAGAGGCAAGTCAGCTATGTACCTTACCGAGGTTGAGAACCTACTAACTACTCTGTACTACGTGGTATATTAACTACTATCTCGCTAGCAGGACATAAGTTGCACTTACTAGTAGTACTGTGTATTAGTACTGAAGGAACCCGAATTGATAAGATGGGTCTAAGTAAAAGGGTGCGGGCTTGAGTAGACTGAGGAAATAATAACAAAAACGTTTGTAGGTACGGAGTATAGTGTATAGGTAGTTAACCATGAGGGATAGGAACTGGCTGGAGACGTTACTAGTAGTGTACCGGTATTATTTATCCAGGCTTTTTCAATACAGGGAACGTGAAATGTATCGGATTCTGCGACGGAGTATTTATCATCGGTACCAAAGGCGCAAGGAACGGAGACGGGTAGAATGGAAAAAAAAAAGGGGAGGGGTAGAAAGGGTGGAGGGGAGTATCGTAACTGGAGACATACTTACTTAGTTATTTAACGTAAAAGTGGGCTATCGCGAATGACTCAGCTCGACGTGCCTGCCATGGTGGGGTAAAGAACAATCTTCCCAGGGATAATTGGAACTTTTTTTCTTCTCAAGAAGTTCCAATATCTACTATTGCAGGGATTGATTACAGAAAGATTCGACTACAATCTACCGGGCAATCCTTTACACCATGCCTACGGTCCATCTGCTGGATTACGTCGCGGGGAATGTCCGCTCTCTGGTCAATGCGATCAACAAAGTCGGCTATGAGGTCGAATGGGTCAAGTCTCCAAGCGATTTAAAGAATGCAGAGGTGGGTCAATGTGATATTCTGAAGCTCTTCAAGTTGAGCTAACGATTTGGCAGAAACTTATTCTACCAGGTGTCGGACATTTCGGCCATTGCCTATCTCAGCTATCAGAGGGAGGCTTTCTGGAACCGATCAGGCAGCACATAGCTTCGGGGAAACCCTTTATGGGAATTTGTGTTGGCTTACAGGCACTTTTTGAAGGGTCTGAGGAGGATTCGGATGTTCCAGGCCTGGGGTTGATCCCGGTGCGGATGCAGAAGTTCAATGCCGAGTCAAAGAGCGTACCCCATATAGGCTGGAACTCTGCCATAGACACCAAAATCGGGTCTTCGGAGCATCAAAGCTTCTATGGATTAAATCCAAGCAGCAAGTACTACTATGTTCACTCTTACGCAGCTCGCTACACCCCCGGACTTCTTGAGAGGAATGGCTGGTCAGTTGCTACAGCTACTTATGGTGAGGAAGAATTCATTGGTGCTATCGCGCAAGAAAATATTTTCGCCACGCAATTTCACCCGGAGAAAAGTGGTCAGGCTGGGTTACGGACTATCAGCGCTTTCCTGAATGGTGACCGTTTTCAGACACTTACCCCTCAAGCTTCGCTCTCCTTGGAGAAGAAAGATGGGCTGACACGTAGAATCATCGCCTGTCTTGATGTGCGCACTAATGATTCTGGAGACCTTGTCGTTACAAAGGGTGATCAGTATGATGTCCGTGAGAAAGACGGTGTGGATACTGGAGGTCAGGTCAGGAATCTGGGGAAGCCCGTTGATATGGCGAAGAAATATTACGAACAAGGGGCTGACGAGGTTACGTTTCTGAATATCACTTCCTTCAGGAATTGCCCTGTTGCAGACGCCCCAATGCTGGAAATCCTCAGGAGGACTTCGGAAACTGTCTTTGTACCATTGACCATTGGGGGCGGTATCAAGGACACCATCGATACAGACGGTACTCAAATATCGGCTCTTGATGTGGCAACAATGTATTTCAAGTCCGGTGCTGATAAGGTCAGCATTGGCTCGGATGCAGTCATTGCAGCGGAGGAGTATTACGAAGCTGGGGGGAAACTGACCGGTAAAACGGCTATAGAGTCGATATCAAAGGCATATGGTAACCAGGCTGTGGTCGTGAGCGTGGATCCGAAGCGTGTATATGTGACCAGGCCAGAGGATACCAAGCATCATACAATCAGGACAAAATACCCAAATGCTGCCGGCCAGACCTTTTGCTGGTACCAGTGCACTATCAAGGGTGGCCGAGAGTCGCGAGACCTTGATGTCACACAGCTAGCGAAAGCTGTTGAAGCGATGGGTGCCGGTGAACTCCTACTAAATTGCATCGACAAGGATGGAAGCAACAGCGGGTTTGACCTCGAACTGATCAGTGATGTGAAAACCGCTATCAACATACCAGTCATTGCCTCCAGCGGGGCCGGCAACCCGGGACATTTTGCAGAAGTTTTTGAAAATACCACAACAGATGCAGCTTTAGGTGCTGGAATGGTAAGCAACACATTATTTTGGCAACCATCTTCAGATCGCTGATGTCTCATTCCCTTTCATAGTTTCACCGAGGTGAATATACTGTCAGCGATGTCAAGAATTATCTGAGTGATAGCGGGTTCCTTGTCCGCAAATTCGAAGAGGGTAATTAACATCACGGCTGTTACAAGTATCTCTACATATAGGAACAGATAGGTGGTCATAGCCGAAGCCTATGTGCTGTTGTACTGGTATCCATGTTATGTGAATTTTGCAGGCATGTTTTTATCCTTGTAGATCTCATCTGAAGAGTCATGTGATGATTTTAGCAACCCCACTAGGTGCCAACGTATACGGACAGGATATAGATGCTGAATACTATATAAATCAATGAGCTTCATCTGTTTGCCGATGGCCAACAAGTAGTAAGGGCATACCCTTCGAGGTAGTGCCCTCATTTAATATTCCTATTGCCAGTTGAAGACCAATTTGCACCGTGTTTTTTTATATCCTCACACCTCGGATCAAAACATGTGGCTATTACAGCATCTCATAATAGGTGGCGAGGGCATACAGTGACTTAGTGATTAGATAATACTAGTGGGAGATGAAATCATTAGCTCCAGGAGCATATTGGTATTACAAAGCCATGATCAATTCAAGTGTTGCAATCACCAATTGTGTTTACTAACCTAAAGTTCCACAGTAACTAACTACCTGTCTAGCTACTAAGTAATCAACCAACCATACCTGAGGTACCTGATAGGTACTAACTACAAGTGATCATGGTTGATACAGACTTATCCCCTCTGGCTGGATACAGCAAATTTCTAACAGGATAGCATGACACTGGCTTATATGGAGTAATGATTGTAATACACGACCGACTCGGCCATTGTACAATCCTGTATAGGAATTTTCCGTTAAAATCACTAAATTTTAACAGTACATGAGAAATTAAGGGCGGCATATGAAAATATATCGGCCTAATTTCCATGGAACTTTGTATCTATCACCCGGTCTTAATAAATATTCGTAATCCATGTTTTTTTGTATTACCTATATGGTTAACGTGTATAATATTCACAAAAATTCCTGAGAACATTTAGTCCGATATACTATCGTTATAACATCAGATTAGCAGAATATTTGCTTGTTTAGATATAGGGTGACTTGAAAAAGAATTCTAATGTAGGACTAGGTATAGGCGGCTAGTAGTTGCTAATTAACGGAATAACCGGTGCTCCGGTCGATACTGCTTTTTAATTATTACTTGGCTTATGACACTATGTAGGAATGGGTATATTCATTGATTTTGTAGTTTTTAGATACGCCTCTGCAGTAGTATTTACCCGTACATTAAGTATCTATACTTGCTGATATACTCTGTGTCCTGTAAGTATTGGGCGCCACCTCCAATTTGGAGCTTTTGGAGACTTGGAGTAACTATCTGTATGAGTATTCCGTACCTCTCGAATTTGGCGTGGGGTAACAAGATATGGTTCCCGTGCCTAGGTAGTTAACTAGTACTCCGCACCCTGTGACTACTACCCATTGCCCCACCTGAGATAACAGTTCACCAGCACCCGTCAATGTTACGATTTCCCTTCTCCCTACTGTGCACTGAAAGTACTAAAATCGCTCTAGTACAGCTTTCCTGGTTACCTACTGATCTCCACCGACTGAAAGAGGAACATGGTCCTACTTAAATAAACTCCTCTACATCGAGGAACCGAACCATATCTTACCCCGACCCGCAAGAAGACGAGCTCAACCATGCGGTATACCCCCTTCGCCTCTGACATAGAATTCCCGTTTTATACGGCTCTAGCATCACTCAAGATCAATCATGACAAGCTTGACGATGCTGCCCGCAAAGTACTGGGTTTCTATGAGGTCCGACCTGCAGACCCTCCTAATACTTCGTGCCGAATGCAAATACATGGAAGCGCCCTAACTAGCGATGAGTGAGTATCAATATACCACCTCGGTGCCCTCCTTGGAATAGATAATCTGTTAACAGGCTTCTCGTTCACCAGGACGCCAACTGGATTTTATCGAGCCGAAGGGATGATCAAGAATGTCAATACATTCGAAGAGTACATTAATATTGACAAAGCACATGTTCTTCACCAGTCCGCAAAGATGGTTAGGCCTGTATTTACTTTTCTGTTGGAATTTTACTGACGTTGAGACATTAGATATGGGATGCTATATGCGATGGCACCATCTACTCAAGCCCCTCTTTACTCTCTTCCTTCATCATCTTGTCGTATGCAGACCTCAAAAAGTACAAGTTCCACTATTGGTTTGCATTCCCTGCACTGCATTCGAATCCTTCCTGGAGCCTTTTAGAAGAGACCGAGGGAGATGACAGGCCCGGTCAGTCTAGAAAAGCAAAGACATCCGCTGGAGGTCTATCAGATGCTGAAATCGCACTTCTTGTGGAAACGGTCAAGACATGGAGTTACGGTGTCGAAGACCGCCAGCGAGGGTTCTTCTTGGCTAGAAGAGTCCATGACATCAAAAATGGAACAGGACACGAAAACAGGTCAGGGATTACCGACCAGGTCACAGAATTGTCAAATCATGATGATCCGCGTTGGCGAATTGCTCCCCTCTCAGCGTACGAAAATGGGTTTTTCAACGAGGCAAGCTTTGAGGACTGCTATGTTTGTTTTGCAGATCCTTCAAACTATGATGATGCACCCGGGTGGGTGCTCAGGAATCTCCTGGTGCTTGTAAAACTACGATGGGGACTCAATAAAATCCAGGTACTGAGATACCGTGATACACAGCCGCAGCCCAGTCGCGGCAATTACAAGAGCGCGGTGCTGATACTGGGATCGGATGATATGCACACACCGAGTGCTGCAAATTCGCAAAGTCCGAGTGAAGACATGCCAAAAGTGACCGGATGGGAGCGTAACCCAGCCGGTAAATTGACGGGTCGATTCGTCAACCTCACAGAATACCTAGATCCTAAGAGGTGGGGACACCGTATCATGAAAGTCACCGGTATTGAAAACTAATGCAGCTTTCAGACTAGCCGACCAGTCGGTCGATCTCAACCTCAAACTTATGAAATGGCGGATTAGCCCTAATCTGAACCTCGAAAGAATCAAGCATACCAAGTGCCTCCTACTGGGAGCGGGGACTCTCGGAAGCTATGTTGCACGAAACCTGATGGTATGGAAAACCTAGCATATCTGCACAAGGATTAATATCTCTAACCCACTGTAGGGCTGGGGGGTATCCCGAATCACTTTCGTGGATAATGGGTCTGTGTCGTTTTCCAACCCTGTGAGGCAACCACTCTACAACTTCGCCGATTGTATAGATGGAGGGGTGAAAAAAGCTCTTCGTGCTTCTCAGGCCTTGCTGGAGATTTATCCTGGAGTAGACTCTACAGGTCATGTTCTGTCTGTGCCCATGCTGGGGCACCCGGTCATCGATGTTGAAAAGGCACGAGCGGAATTCGAGGTACTGCAGACACTTATAGACGAGCATGACGTCATATTTCTTCTGATGGACACGCGAGAAGCACGTTGGTTGCCAACAGTCATGGGGAAGGCAGCTGGCAAGATCGTCATGAATGCGGCACTAGGGTTCGACTCATATGTGGTTATGCGTCATGGCATTAAGATAGATGGGAATCCATCAACAGAACTCGGCTGCTACTTTTGCAACGATGTCGTTGCGCCGATGAATGTAAGCAAGACATCTCGGGTCTACCATTCGCTTTGCTGACATTCCGGAAGTCTGTCAAGGACCAAACACTTGATCAACAGTGTACCGTCACTCGACCTGGTGTAGCCGCTATAGCTTCGGCTTTACTAGTAGAGTTGCTTGTTTCTCTTCTTCAACATCCTCTAGGAGCTGCAGCGCCGGCCCCGTCTTCACGTAGTGATGACCGAGGAAACCATCCTCTGGGGCTTGTGCCACATCAGATCAGAGGATTTCTTGCAACGTTCGAGAATGTCCCAGTCATAGGCAGAAGCTACAAGTATTGTAGCGCCTGTTCAGACAATATCACCCTTACTTACAAAGAAGATGGTTGGAAGTTCGTTCTTAGAGCTTTGAATGAGCCTGGATACGTTGAAGAACTGAGCGGTCTCAAGGAGGTTCGTTTGTCTCTTGTTCACTTTCCCCAGTCTCATGATATACGAACTTCCGCGTCTTCTTCCACCCCCCATCTCTCTATTTCTTTCTGCTTTAGCCCAGTGATCTGACCTTTTCCCAGGTGCAAGCAGTAGCAGAGGCATCGCTTGCGGATGTCGAATGGGATGAGGATACCGATTCAGGAGAGGAGATAGAACCAAGCTCGGTTTGATGTAAAGAAAGCTGGTTGACGCTACATAACTTGTCAATTTTTGCGCCCCAAGGTCGATGATCTCACCATCTTATGATTCTTAAATGTCAGGAAATATGTGTTTTGTATCCTGCTACCTCCGATTGAGACCAATGAAAAAGGATTCTTTGGACTCCTGCGCAGTTGGTCAGCATTACGGAGACTTACCTTGAATCATTCAGCGATTGATGAGGTAGTTATATACATACATTTCGTGAAGATTCCGGTTTAAGCCTATGGACCCTTTGGAATAGCCCCCTAAGCTGTTTTTCCAGAGCCTTGTCTTCAGCTCCTTGGTAAAATTTGCAGACGAAATGGCCCCCAATTCGGAGGACTTCTTGGCTAAAATGCAAAGCTGCGTGGCAGAGGTCCTGATCTCATTAGCCTAGTGTGAACTCCAGGACTGCTGGGGGGGCTTGGCGATCTACCATACTACCTGCATGGTCTTTGAAGCCAATGCCGCTTGTGTTCATCATCCTGTTGTAGGGATCACTTAGACTTCTCTTCCCAAACCCAGTTGTTTGAAACCAGGGAGCAGACATATCGCTTAGAACAACATCTACCGTCATTGAGTGCTTGTGATCCCGTTGATTGGAATCTGCTTTCTTATCGGAGCTCGCTTTTACAGCCGATTCGAGTTCCTGGGCGGGAGAATCGGCGGTGGGAAATGTATTTGGAGGGCGTGGCCTGCCTCTGTTGGCATCGCGCACAAATTCTCGGACATATTCTTGGATATGGGGGTCGAGAAAGTTGCCTTGGATCGTCGATACTCCTTTGGGGGGCTGGGCTGGGATAATGTCGACACCAAGGACCCGGCCATGGGGTTGCGTTCGAGCTACTGCTACCTGGCACAAAGTCAGCCAAGGTATGATGAAGCCTTGACCTCCACTCGACGCACCTGAGACCAGGAACCAGGAGCATAACCCTATATTGAATGAATTACACTGTTAATCAAACGGCCCCTATTGAGACTCCTAATCTGCGGCTATCATACTAGGTCAACAACGGTTTGTCCGCTCTCAAAGATGTGATATTTCTCATCTATCTATTCAAGATAATTCATCAGGATGTATAGGAATGCAGGGAGTATTGTGTTGAATACTTGAAGGAGCTTGAAAGCTGCGCGGCTTTTTAAACCCTGCACTGCTGCTTCCCTTGTGAAATGATCCTTCAGCTGACGGGCCTGCCATCGTTTCGAGGACGAGTGTCGTTTGAGAATGTAAGGGCTAAGCACGCCTACACTTTGAACTGTGGGGGGAGTTTTCATAAATAGAATAAGTTGCATGGTGCAGCGTTAGTAAAATGTAAATCCCAAGAAGAATTAGAAAATAGATACTTGGGCCGAGTGCTGGAGGAGCGCTGCCGCAATCCGAATAAAACAAGCCAGTACGGACGGACTACGGGGCGGATCTGGACCGGCTAGCTTGCTAGTCCTTTAAATTTTATTTTTATGGTGCGCATTCCGACTTCTTCATTCCTGCCGGTTGGAGCAGGATTCCAAGCAATGATATATACTCCGTAACGACCAGGGCTCTAGGGATAGTATTAATGTGTGTCTCTATCGTCTGCCAAGGACTGCTTGGCTTGGTTATACTCTCTGTACAGGAGAAACGGCAGGTCTCTAGGTTTAACGGCATGGATTGAATGTTTAGTCCTGCGCGGGCCTGTCGTTGATCATCACCTTATCAATCCCTCGAGATAAAAGGCATAATAAGAACGGAGTGACGGGTTATCTATAAAACATATCTACCTAGCAGCGACCTACAGTCGCTACTAGTCACTACTACCCCAAGCAGTAGTTAGTATCTGTGGATCACTGGAATCTGGATACATCCGCAGGACTCCAGATATCCAAGTTGGAGATCTACTTAGTAGTTACTGTCTAGTATCTGCATCATACTTAATTGCTTTCTCATACATAAGTCCATAACTACCTGGTTAGTAGATGTCCCCATGACATTACATTTTACTCCAGATGCAGTGGTGCTAGAAACTAGTACTCCGTACGGAGAACCTAGGTAGTATTTACTGTAGGTATCAACTTTACATAGAGCTCCGTACTCTGTGTCACATGCTGCCAATACCTACTTACAAGCAGTAGGCACGGAGTACTAGAAGGTACGTACCTATAGTACGGAGTACCCGCATAGCGACCCGCCCCAGCGTTGTGGACACCTATCATCCTAGACAATTCGGATACTACAGAGTACTCCGCTACCTGCCTACGCGTATACCGTGTGTACCTACATGGCCGATTTCATTGCGGATTGCTGATCCGCCTTCTTTCTACCATCCGAATCAACACCTCCATTGTCATGCCAAAATGAAGCTTTTCAACTTCCTCGTGTCCTTTCTTTGTATAATCCCTAACGCTTTCTGCGCCGCTGCGGACTCGAACAAGTTTGAAAGATACCGTTCACTCTCTCGCTCCGCCCCGATCGAGCTCACCGATTCGTCATATGAAGATATAACATCCAAGCCGCGCGATTACCACGTCGCTGTTCTCTTGACAGCTGCAGATGCTCGCTATGGATGTATCCTTTGCCGCGAATTCCAGCCAGAATGGGAGCTCATAGCGCGAAGTTGGAACAAAGGTTCTAAGCCTGATGGGCTTCAAATGCTTTTCGCTACCCTGGATTTTAGTGACGGCAAAGGCACCTTCCAAAAGGTATTTAGCCCATGTTTTGATGAGCGGTCTATAAGCTGATACAATCGGTCTCTAAAAGCTGATGCTTCAAACTGCACCCGTCCTCCTTGTGTTCCCTCCAACTGTCGGTCCCTTCGCCAAGGTTGACGACACACCTCTACGATTTGACTTCAGCGGGTAATATTCAGAGGAATCTCATGTCAATTTCATCCTACTAACATGACACTGCAGCCCGATTTCCGCCGATCAACTGTATACATGGATCAACCGTCACCTTCCAGAGGGGCCGAAACCGCCTCTAGTTCGCCCGATCAACTACATGCGACTCATCTCGGCTGTAACAATTTTGATGGGTGCAGTAACCCTTTTCACGGTTCTGTCACCTTATGTCCTACCTATCATTCGCAATCGGAACTTGTGGGCTGCTTTCAGTCTGATCGCCATCCTTTTGTTCACAAGTGGCCACATGTTCAACCACATCCGCAAAGTCCCATATGTTGCAGGGGATGGCAGAGGGGGCATTAGCTACTTCGCAGGGGGTTTCTCCAACCAGTTTGGCATGGAAACTCAAATTGTTGCTGCCATCTGTACGTGGATCTCCATAATTATATGCTTCTGATGCTAATCCATATTTGAACTAACAGATGCCGTCCTTTCATTTGCAACGATTGCGTTGGCAATGAAGGTGCCCCGTATTGCAGACAACAAAGCACAACAAGTAGCTGTGATCATTTGGGGTTCTGTACTTCTTGGTATGTACAGCTTTCTTCTAAATGTGTTCAAGACCAAGAATGGAGGGTATCCCTTTTTCCTTCCGCCATTCTAAACCGGCCTCACTGTACGTTACTGGCCTGGACTTTCTAGTCCAGCCAAATCTGAGTATGAAGCCTCGGGTTAGCGAACGTTCAAAGAAAGTTGCTGTATGCTACTCTCTTAGTCCAGGTGCCTCCGCTTTGATGTACAGTGCTGCTGTACACGACGAGCCTTTTCTTCTGTCAAACCCGGCTAGTCGGGTGCGACACTCAAATTAGTTTATACTAGTCTCAGTCAATCAATTGAGCAAGCTATTGGGAGTGGAATACAGCACTACCCCATAAGTACTACTGCGTTACGTAAAATTTTGTGAGCTACATCTATAGCTGCATTAATAAGAATACGAAAGTCTCTCGATATTATTGAAAACCTATCCAGTTTGTAGTAAATTGACCGCTTCCACCGCCCCCCCCCCCCCCCTAACCACAAAAAGAAAAAGCTTCACAAGGGAATTGATCATGAATGATATATGGCAATCCTAAAAGTTGCAAGTGTCTTGAAAATGTACTATATTTATTGAAATGGATAATGCAGGGGCGCTGCGCTCTGGCTAATTTTGATCATCTTGGAAATGACAAGGCTTGCAGGTCCGATTTTCAGCTTTGGTTTGATAATAGAGTGCGATGATTTGCCCACCTACCTTGAGTTATACATAAATTATACATGGTTTATATCTATCTATCAACCACTGCGCGCAGGGCCTTCGGAAGGGCCTCAGTCAAGGGTGACACAAAGGCTCCGCCTGTCAGTTCAGTTGGAAGTGCCGCTCTCTTGTTAATGCCCAGGAAGGGGCGACGTGTTATAATACGGCTACTTTTCATGATGGGGTTTCGCTGACTTTCCTACCTCCTGCTATGATGACTGATGAGAGAAATCGTCATGGTAACAATGCTGCGAATACTACTCCGTAGGGAATCGTGGCAATCGGTTCCATACGCGACCTGGGAATCAAGCATGACATGCGCGTACGGCAGTTACAGGCTACTGTAGCACGTGGCCTTTTATGCGGATACCTGATGTGTACCTACCATGGCCATGTTTATAACCCAACATGAGCAATCGGTGAAAATTAATTGCTCCTTTGCACGCCCAAGCTACAGAGACACCTTTACGGAACAGCACAGGCTTTAGAAAGGGGGTCATTGGCGCAACCCAGCATTTTATCTACATGTCACCGGTAGATGAAAATGTCAGCGCAATGCTGGCGTCGTCAGCGTCTGGGACAACGCTGATGATTCTCGTCCAATTGGCATCTAGGGTATTCACTTTCACTGCCAACCAGCTAATTCTGAGGGGTTTACCGCCGGCCATTCTGGGTATTGCATCTCAACTGGAGCTATACTTCATCTCGATACTATACTTCTCCAGGGAAAGTATCAGAGTGGCTATTCAAAGACAGCCATTACAACTCAATTCTATTGCCATGTCTGGTCACGAAGATGACACTGATCCAGCTTCCAAGAAGGCCAGTGATGTATCAGAAGCCCGAACCATAGCGTCACAGTCAGCAGTGAACATGTCTTACTTGAGCCTTGTGTTGGGGTTTCTGTTTGCCATGGTATTTGCTGCTTCTTATATACAATTTGCACCGAGTGAGGTTTCGCAATTGCCCTTTTACCATGCGAGTGTGGTGATAACCACTGTTGCATCCCTTATGGAACTTTCTGCCGAACCCTTCTTCACTGTAGTGCAGCAATATATGCTACACAGAAAGCGTGCAGTCGTCGAAATGAGTGCGGCATTTGTAAAAAGCCTTGCAACTTGCCTTTCTTATACCTGGGCTGCCCGGACTGGCCACGCTGTTGGTGCACTTCCCTTCTCTCTTGGTTATCTGTGCTATTCTTCCACACTCATTTGTGGCTATATGTTAGCCCTGCGGGGGGGTACGGATAAGTGGAACTTTTCTATATTCCCTACCAAGATGAAGTCAAGGTATGCCACGAAAGATGAAAGTAGCGGGATGCTATCTAATAACATTGTCCAGGAATGGGTCCGAATACCTATTTGAGAGGTTTTCATGGCCGATGATTACGCTGTCCACAAATGTATTTTTTCAGTCTGTGATAAAACACATTCTCACCCAAGGTGACTCAATGATGCTGGCAACAATGACGAGCTTAGAAGACCAGGGCATATATGCACTGGCCTCTAATTATGGTGGCCTAATGGCCCGAGTATTGTTCCAGCCGATTGAAGAAAGCAGTCGAACACTCTTTTCATCACTGCTAAACTCTGGAGGAACTGGAAAGTTGAGTGGCAAAAATGTCAACGCTGCTAAGTCTCAATTAACTGAAGTTGTTCGCGCATACAGCCTGATAGCTGTTGTGGGTTTTCCCCTGGGTCCAGCTTTGGTACCTCAGGTACTGCATGTGTTAGGCGGGCGCAGCTGGGCTTCGCCCCGCGTCAGCAGCCTGCTCTCACTTTATTGTTATTACATACCATTTCTGGCATTCAATGGCATAAGTGAAGCATTTGTCTCTTCAGCAGCCAACCCAGCAGAACTTCGCAAGCAAGCGGTATGGATGGGCGGGTTTTCGGCATGCTTCGCATCGGCGGCCTACTTATTCTTGAAGGTTGGCGGTCTGGGCGCCCATGGAATGGTGTATGCCAATATTGTCAATATGGCAGTTCGTATCGTCTGGAGCTTCTCTTTTATTCAGTCGTTTTTCTCTCGGCACAAGAGTGGCATGGCTCTTTCTGAGCTTACTCCACGACCACTTACTTGTATTGCCGGTGTCATAGTATGCATGATTCTTACTACAAGACAGTTATATGCTTCCGTAAACACCGGAGATGCGTTGTCATTTGGTGCTGTTTACATTCTTGTGGTGTAAGTCTGGAGCCCTACATATATGAAAACAAACTCTAACAGTGTGTGTAGGTCATATCTCGAGCGAAGGTACTTGATGGTGTATTACACCAAAGCCCGCGAAGTGGTGAGATCAAAAACATCCAAAACTCCAAAGCCCAAAGGCGAATGATGCCATGATCAATCGTCAAAAACAATCTTCGTGGACGTTTTGTTGGTATCGACGTCCTTGAAGAAAGCACCGTATGCGTCATGTTGCTTCTTCTTTACTGTTGCTCCGAACTTGAGAAGATCTTCTGGCACTTCCTGCTTCGCCGCTTTCAGAACGTTTATTAAACTAAGACGCATCGATCCCAGTTAGAGCTTGTTCAAAGCACTCCATCATAAAGATAGGAGTAGATATGGAAACTGGGGGCGGAAGATGGGAATTGAAGGTTGGGGCTTCTAAGGTGTTATTAATCACTTACCCTCCAGACTGGGCTTTATCCACCTCTGTGAAAAGAGTAATGGCATGACCTTCGGCTCCGGCACGGCCAGTCCTTAATATCAATCAGTCAACTAGACATAACATGCAGGGGTAGAGTGCTTCACTAACCGCCCAATCCGATGTACATAATCCTCAACAGTAAGGGGAAATGTAACGTTTATAACAAGCTTGACCGAAGGGATGTCGAGGCCACGAGCTGCCACATCGGTCGCAACAAGAATGGTTGAGACGCCTTTCTTGAAAGAATCTAAGCTTTTGAAACGTTCCTGCTGGCCCAGGTCGCCGTGTATGCCGGCAACTTTAAAGCCCTTGTTCCAGAGAAGTCTCTCAACGCGCACAGCCTCTTTTTTATACAAGCAGAACACCAAAATTTTATCCTCAGTGGATGGTCCTTTCTGATACTTGTTCAATAACTGTACAAGCCTCTGCTCTTTTTCGTGTGGCTTCACCACCTCAACAACTTGCTTGATTCTAGTGTTCGCGCGTGGATCAGCCGACGGCTCTCCACCAATTGTGACTGTCACAGGTGAAGTCATGAATGTTGCAGCAAGATCCCTAACGACTGGAGGCCAGGTTGCTGTAAACATAACAGTTTGGCGCTTGGACACCGGCATAGGACGGATGATGTCTTTAATGTCTTGTTCGAATCCTTTGTCCAGCATGCGATCCGCCTCATCCAAGACAAGGTATTTGACTTTTCCGAGGTCCACCGAGCCATCATTTTGAAGATCCTTCAATCTTCCTGGTGTTGCCACGACAATAGTTGCCGTCTTCAAAGCTTCTCGTTGTTCGTCTTTCTTCACACCCCCGAAGATGCAAGCCACCTGGATGTCCACCAGTTCTGCAAATTTCGAAATTTGGTCATATATCTGCATCGCCAGTTCTCTCGTTGGGGAGATTATCACTGCCGCCGGCTTATAGGGCTTTCCCTTTCCTTTCTTCGCCGAGTCTTGGATTCTCTTCAGACATGGCAAGCCAAAACCAAGTGTCTTGCCACTTCCAGTCTCAGCAATGCCAATTACATCACGGCCAGCAAACAAAAATGGCCAAGTTGCCGACTGGATGGCAGTCGGGGATGTGAACGATTCCAGGGGGCGGTATAGTCCACTATTGCTGGCAGGAAGGTGAGAAAATGAGATAATAGGATGAAGCTTTGTTGCTTCTTCCAAAGTATCCGTTATCTTGACCGAATTCTCTGATAAGAATTTCTCTAGATCTGCTGGGGAAAGTTCGTTCAAATCAGGACGCTGAGTCTCGGTAACTGCCGGCGTACTGGCTTCAGTGTCCTCGGTCTTCTTCGTGCGCTTTTCAGTCTTTGACTTCTTCTTCACCCTTTGCTCGGTGCTTCCTTTGTCTTGGAGCTCTCGTTTGGCCATTTTGCCCTGTCTTTTGCTGTGCACTTTCTCACTTGGAGTCAATAAGAAGTCTGTATTTGTATATCTTGACAAAATAATCGACCACTTCCCATACACTTTTTTTTGGTTTTTTTTTTTTTTTTCCTGGGGCGGAAACCTTCCTCCGGACTAAGGTACTCCATATGGTAAGATTGTCTTGCCCTAGTACAATTTAGTGCTAGTAATCATGTCTAGTCTGCGGAAGTCAACAGTTACCAACCAAATTATACTCCATTACGGAGTACTACCTACTATCTACCTAGACTAGATTGTGTGTGTTCAAGGAGTATCACAGAGTAATTCTACGGTCTATGTGTTCCCTTATATACTATGCTTTGGACTGGAATGTGTTTGAAACACAGCGAACTGCCTGCATACAGAATACCAGATGTAATATATACTACCATAACAAATAGAAAAGGACCTAGATAATCAAAATACAAAAATTACCCCCATATAGTTGATACTCAGGCGGGAACGGAACGAGCTAAGGCCCAGTCCGATTAATATAATATTAACCTGATTTCGGGCTGCTCTTAAACCAAAATACTAAGCTACAAGGTTGCATGTAGTATTTCGTAAACACAGTACTCTGTACATCTATTGTTTCTCTTAAATTGCCTATAAAGACCACTTTGCCATGACCTCGTCACTAATTTACTATTATGCACACCAGCAATCTCTAGTTCTCAGTTCAGAGGCCATTGTTGTCTTCTCAACCGCTGGGGTTCATTTATTCAATCGTACATATTAGCTTGCCCTTGGTCTGGTTGCTCTCAAGCAACCTATGAGCATCTGCAATTTCTTCAAATGGAAAGATCCTTTCGATAAAGACCTTGAAAGTTCGGTCGATGAACTTGGGTAAAGCATGGTCCACCAAAAGATCACGCAACTTCCCTTGATATTCCTCATCTCTGCTCCGAAGCGTACTGCCCTCGAACCTTAATCTTTTCCTTAGAATTCCACTAATATCAGTATTAGCGGGGAGGATTGAGCCACTCATCTGTCCCAATTGGACGATATGTGCATCCTGCGCGGCCACGTCGAGATTGCCTTGAAAATGAGCTGCACCAACGAAGTCAACTATAATGTCGACACCGCGACCGTTTGTTGCCTTGAGTATCTCAGAGGCCCAGTCCTGGCTTTTGTAATTATAACCAGCAGTAGCCCCCAGTTCGCGTACGCAGAAATCAATTTTTTCTTGGGAGCCTGCAGTTACATAAACAGCAGAGGCATTGTCAACTTTCGCGAGTTGAGCCCCGGCTATTGATACTGACGAAGCCCCTGCATGCCAAAGAACGGACTTCCCGGCAGTATACCCCCCGATCAAGTAAAGTGCCTGACTGGCCGTTATCCAGGTCTAGAAATATGGTGCCATGGTTAAACCGAATTCGTCTTCTTGGAGACAGATGTTGAGCTTACCTCCGGGATTCCTGCAGCTTCTTCCCATGTCAATTCTAAAGGCTTGTGTATTAACATGTTTGTTGACACCACAAGATATTCCGCATAGGCGCCTGGCAGATTTGAATCAATTATTACGCAGTAGGTCCCTAGAATTTTCCTCACATACCCCCATAGGCCAGGCCAAACACGCTGTCGCCAGTCTTAAACCCATTCCTGATGTTTGTGCCGATTTCCGTGATTACCCCAGAGAACTCGACCCCCATGGTGCTAGGGGCTTGGGGAGGGAGAGGGTACTTTCCCTCTCGTTGCAATAGATCCATCCGGTTCAAACCAAATGCTTTAATCTTAACAAGAGCCTGCCCCGCACTAGGCCTCGGGATTGGAATTTGATCAACGAACAAAGCATCAGCGCTCCCCTTGCCCCCTTCAACACCTGGGTAGAATTAATAAAAACATAACCAAGGGCCGGGGCTAGACAACGAACCAATTGCTTTCATCATGCTAGTCATTTTTTGTTTGACCCTTCTGAGGTGAGAATATTAGCAAATATTCAGATTCTTATGAAATCACCTACGGTTGGCCTTTCCAGATATCGGGGGGGATATTTTTATACTAGAACTTTAAACATCATCTCCATTTGTCATCAAGCCCGAAGAAGATCGTGTGATTAGTCATGAGGACAATGTCGTCATGTGCAAAAATGAGTACTTTCTCTGTCTATACAGGATAATTGTTTGTAATGGACATAGAGTCCCGATTTCATGATCTAAGTATAAGTGACTATGGTCATGCAAGGCCAGGTCTATACATAGGCATAGTACACTAGATATGAATCGTTTCTAAAGATTGTCGGGTGCATCATGTCTTGTTAAACCCGGTCTCGGGCGCCATATTTGTACCTAATTTCATAAGATGATTTATATTATGAAGCATTGCGCTTATATTTGATAATATAGTTTGTCTACTATCTGTTATATTACTGACTAAAAATTCGCGAATAAATTATTTACTCTCCTGTACGGAGTACTCCGTATTAGTTAGTATCTTTCATAGCTGCTGGGTTGTGTAGCGTAGTTTGCGTCATAAGACCATACGCTTGTGGGCAGCACGGGGCGTTCATTACATCATTTTAAGAAATCAAATTATACCTGGCTTGGTATCTGGTGACTACAAGTTACAACTCTTCAAACCTCACAATAAAAAGGAAAACACGTCGGAATATCTGACTTTCTTTCACCATCCAAAAGTATACTTGCGGGTGTACTCCGTAACTTGAGTCCAAAGCTGATCGTGGCTTGGCGCAGTCTCCTTCCTGAAGCCCTATATATGTGATGTCATGGGTCTTCTGTAGCTTCGACCTACCATTACAAAACCTTTTCTTATGTAGGCGAGAACCCCGAGTTAAGGGGAATGTTGTATACTCGTCGACTTTCAAAGCAGTTGAGCGTTAGTATTTATCTGTGGTATCCCCAACACCTATTTCAGGTTTCTAGCGTCTTTGCTGGGGTCTTACTGCTAATGGTCTTTCATTGGTTTTGCCATGCACATTTCATATTCTTATAGCCTAAAATGAACAGGCCTATGGCATTGAAAAATCCGCAGTACCAAAGCTCTGCTACACAAGTAAAGGTACAAGGGGTCATGTAAGGCAGACAGATAGCGAACACAGCAAGCTTCGAGCATCGCGAGAACATCTTCAAGACACAGTATAGGATTCAATCAAATCGGCAAGGCGCGAAGCCTCTTCAGAATAGTTTATCGGTCTTGCTGATGATATCTGATAGCGAATACTAGGAAACAATCAGCATTCCAATTGAGCCACATGAAGGACCGCCTTACCGTTGTTGTTCGCCGAAATGGTCGATTTTGGCGCGACATCTGAAATTCCAAGTCCGGCAATTAGCATCTTGGAATACATCACCGGCCGCTTTCTCGTCCGTTTGCAGCATCTCCATTAATTGATTTGCCGAGGTGCCCATCATTAACCTGCCCACATCGTCAAAGCAGCTTAGCCAAAGTTGGCCAGTATGATCGCTGACATTGACGTGCATGATGTAGCGGTATTCTGGTCGCGGGTGAGTCTTATCGCAGCGCTCGCAGCGCCACTGGCCAGGGTCAAGCTCCGTTACTTTCTTGTTGCAACCCTCTGAAATACAAGCAGGGTAAGACATATTGTCCTGCTTTATATAGATGACAGTTGCTTTCAGCGAAAAGTAAACTGCTTCCTCCGACATACCCAACTGTTCCTCTCTGATTTGGGCGATTGTCTTAAATCGATCGGATTTCATAGTGGATGTTGCTGGGCCCAATAAAGAAGCATGAGAAGTGAAATTCTCATCCCTGCCTTGCGCATCATACCACCCCTTGAGCTTGTGTGCTTCCTCGATATCAGGGTCGACGGCCATTGAGCCTGAACTCAACAAACTCAAACTTCGCCCACCAAAGTCGGAAACCTTCACACCTTTGAACGCTATTACCGACTCAGGCAACGCATTGAAATTCAACGCTGTAGTACCCCAGACAGTCAAACGAACGGAGAACCCGGTATTGTCAACTAAAGTCAGCTCACGCTTGTTATAGGGCTTGTTCGTGGTTTTGGATACGATTTGTGAAACCTCCATAGCCTCTTTCAATACGCCTATCACATCGATGGTTGTGTCCTTCTCAACGGACTGGAGATCACCGATAGTGGTGAAATTGAATCGAACCTGGGGAACGTCACTCTGATCCTCCGCCTAAACCATTATTGTGAGCTAAGAAAGCCGACAGCGATTGAATCTTGACAGACCTTTTCGACAACACTATCCCGTTCAAAAGTAAGTTCATAATCGTTGTTCAGGTTCGTGAACTGCTTTTTGGCAATCTGGACGCGACAGTTCGAAATATAATATACACTCCCCTCTTGGAAGATGTCGTACAACATATCGCATTGATCATTGAATCCAGTGGCACGAATTTCGCCACTATCATCCAGTAAGTTCACACTAAAAAGTCGGCCTTCCGTGTTTCTATTGTGCCAGGTCTTAATATTTGTTTTGCTTGTGCAGCGTGCTTTAATCGTCCATTTATGGGAATATGGTGAAATGGCCTCAATGGGATATATGGTAGCATGTGCTGCGGCCAAAACAGGTCGTGTTGACTGTACTCGGGTATTCGTCTGCATTTGTGCGCCTGGAATCTTCGAGCCATAGAAGCCGTTACTGGAGATTGTAGTGGGCTGGTGCTTTTCGTCTTCGTCTGTCTTATTCTCGAGTGGTTTTGGTTCACCAATCTTATCAGCCTCGCCCAGTTCCTGCAATACTTCCAGGTCCAGGATTATGAGAATCCTATTCCATGGTCAGCTTCAAGCTCAGCAGAGATGTAGTTTGTCACTAACTTTTTCCCCTTGACCGAGTTCGCCTGGAACGACTTCAAACGAACGAAGCACCCTTTCCGTAACAACCCACTAGAGACCACCGAATTCAATTCTGAAGACGTAATGAAATATCAGCAATGATAGTGGTGGGATCATAGTATTTTTCGAGACTCACGGGTTGCAAGCATCGTCTGCACATAGTTTGAGATATCACTGAAGACAGCCCGGTAACGTTCCTGGTGATTCTGTTGAGGCGGCAACGGCTTAATTTGAACACATTGGACAATAGGCTCCCGAATTTGAGGTTTTGTTTCATCAAAGATGGCACTTGATGGGTATTAGTAGATTCACGCATACGGTGAGTTCCAGTAAGCTCACCTGAGGGCCCCTGCAGAGACTTGAGATGCTGCTTCTGAAGCCATCTGTGACAACTAAGAATGGCTCGATGGCCTGTTTCTCAATGCGGGATTTGATAGCAAAAGAAGAGCTTGTTTACAAAGAGTTGTCAATTAAAGAGCAAAAACAAAATTGCCCAAGGACGCGGAACAAATAAAAGGTGGTGATTTTGTCGCTCTAGTACTTATAGATCGACAGTACTTTGGATAAACAATGGAAGAAGACGCGACCCGGGACTTATTCGCGCGGTAGTAGCGCGTTAAGTATCCACCCCACTTCAGAAGCAACATTACACTTTAGGCCTCAGGCCATAATACAGAGTAAAGAGCATTACGCAGTACATTACTTTGGTATGACTTTGGTCACAATAAGACGGCATACTACGTAATAACCTCCCACTTTGCCCCACCTTCACACCTGACGGCAACTATCGATAGAGCAGATACTAAAGGACTTCAGTCAACTTATGCTCACCTAAATAAACTGAGTGTACCAACAAGGCACATGTCCACGTGCTGGCACTCCCAACACCCTGGATTATTTTTTCTAATTAACCTTTTCTGTGGTATTAGGCTTCATATAGCTCTCAGTCTACCTCAACATGGCTTGCTCCCATGTCAGTTCTCAAGGTCAGTTACAACTGGATCTAAAATCAGTGCAAACACTGGAGTATGGTGCTCGCTTGGGATTCTGACTCTTGGTTTATATTGCAGAGTTAAGACAGCCAACTACATCACAGTCTGTATATCGAGAAGACTGCACACAGTGTTTCGACTCCATAGTACGCATCCATCGTCCTCTTTAATTAAGAAACTGACAAAATCATCAGGATGAGGACCACGGTCTTAATGTTTGCCTGACATGCTTCAATGGCGGTTGTGCCGGCGATAGGAACCATGCCCTTCTTCACTTCGAACGATCAGGTCACCCGCTGGCGCTCAACATCAAAAGATCACGTAAAGAGGTCCAGGTGTGTTCTAATGACACGTGAATCAACTACCAACGCCAATTACATCTCATTAACAACGTGTCGCGATAGCGAGACGAGCCTCCACATAAGATTTCGAAGCTTGCAATTGCTGCCGAAACGGACGAGGATCGGTATTCTACGAAAACACATGTTATCTGTTATTCATGTTGCCAGGATGATGTCGATGCATCCAGTGGTAAACTGCCAGCTGTAATTGATGGTGTGATGAAAGCGATGACATTCTCAAAGAAAGAAGAAGTCAAGGCTTGGGAGCAAGAGTTTATTCCCTGCGAACATACTATCGGTTTGGTCCAGCGAGAATCAAGACGGATTGAGTCAAAAGGTAGTCATCTTCTTTCTTCCTGAAATACTTGGATTATGCTCACACTTAGGGTACAGATCTCGTCCAGTGTTCCATGTGTAACTTGAAAGAAAACCTTTGGCTATGCCTAGAATGCGGTACCCTTGGCTGTGGCCGCAGTCAGTTCGGGGGCGTTGGGGGCAACTCGCATGCTCTTGCGCATTCTGACATTGTGTCTCATCCTGTTGCAGTGAAACTCGGGTCGATAACTGCCGATGGATCTGCAGACATCTATTGCTATAGATGTAACGAAGAAAGGACAGATCCCAACCTGGCTACTCATCTTGCCCATTGGGGCATCAATCTGGCGGGCCGCGAGAAGACGGAGAAGAGCCTGATGGAAATGCAAGTGGAGCACAATATGAAATGGGAATTTTCGATGACTTCTGAAGATGGCCACGAACTCACTCCGGTGTTTGGCCCGGGGTTAACCGGTCTGACTAACTTAGGAAACAGCTGCTACCTCTCCAGTGTCATTCAATGCCTTTTTGATCTGCCCGAGTTCCAAAGAAGATATTATCACCCCAATATGGAGCCACCACTCTCAGAAAAGCCAGCGGAGGACCTCGAGACCCAGCTGCGAAAGGTCGCAGATGGCATTCTTTCTGGAAGATTCTCCAGGCCCGATAGCAACATCAAAACTGCGCCTGATTCGGCGGAAGTTCCACACCAAAGAGGCTTGGCACCGGCTATGTTTAAGCATCTTGTCGGGCGTAACCATCAGGAGTTTTCGACGATGAGGCAGCAGGACGCCTTCGAGTTCATGCTTCACCTCTTTAAGCAAATCGGCCTATCCAAGCACCCTGAGGGGCTGGAAAACCCAATTGCGTCATTCGGGTTCTCAATGCAACAGCGTCTTCAATGTTTGCAGTGCAGAAAGGTTCGGTACAAAGTAGATGAGCAGGACAATATCTCCATTCCTGTTCCTGCTCGTCGTCTCTCTGCAGATAATACCAGCTCTACGGACAAGTTTGAAAGTGTGACTCTACAAGAATGCTTGGATGCCTTCACGGCCGAGGAAGTTGTTGAACTGAGCTGTCCCTCATGTGGTGGCACAGACGGATTCACGAAACACTCCTCATTCAAGACGCTACCGCAGGATCTGGTTATCAACGCGCGGAGGTTTGAGCTGATAAATTGGGTTCCGACAAAGCTGGATATACCGGTAGAAGTTGACGAGGAGCCGATAGATCTCAGCCCTTACATCTCCTCTGGGCCAGGAAAGGATGAGGAGCTTCTCCCTGATATTGAGGCACCTGAGACCTTATTTAGGGCGAATGAAAGTGCTATGCAGCAGCTTCTCGCCATGGGGTTCCCCCAACCAAGGAGTGAGAGGGCGCTTTATATGACCGGCAACTCAGACCCCGAGGCTGCCATGAATTGGCTGTTTGCTCATATGGAGGATCCTGATGTGGATGAGCCGCTCGATAAAATGTTTACGAACGCTACAAGAGACCAGCAAGATCCAGCGAAGGTGGCACAGTTGGCTGAAATGGGCATCAATGAGGACCACGCTAGGAGGGCATTGGCAGCGACGGGTGGTGATGTCAACAGGGCGATTGATTGGGTGTTCACCCATCCGGAGGACTCGCTAGAGATCCGTTCTGACACTCATAGAACCGGTGGCACTTGTATGCTAGGGTTCGACGCTACTCCGGCAAAATATCAATTGCGGTCAATTGTGTGTCACAAAGGCTCCTCTGTACATGCTGGGTACGTAAACTCGCTGGTTTCAATAAGTTGTACTAACAAACTACAGACATTATGTTGCGATCGTGCGAAAGGCTCTCCCGGGAAGGAATGGTTCATCATGGGTCATGTTTAATGATGAAAAGGTCGTTCAGGTGGATGATATACAGGAGATGAAGAAGTTTGCCTATGTGTACATATTCACTCGGGTTTGAGTATGCCAGGCACGTAAAGGGATCAGGCATATTTTATAGATGCTTTAGTGACTCCAAAGAGGACCATATAATACTATGATTTGCAAGAAAATATTAGTATTATAAGCTGACAAGATGCTTAAGTATTAGGCGTGGCCTAACAGCTGCAAGCGCTGTGTATAGGTCTGTCAAACCTGCGATAGGATATACTTGTCAGGGTAGAAACTAGAAAGCCTGTTAACTAGGTAAGGAACAATGTATGAAAGCCACGTAGTTAATATTATCATAATAATGTAGTTTATACTCATGATAATAGACTAATCTTTGAAAATCAGTAGCTAGGAATAGCTTATATTAAAATAAAAGAAACTTTAATGTAATGTGATTTACTTGTCAGAATAGAAAGCCTGTCAAATAGATAATAATGCGATTCCAGCCTTAGGTCCTTAGCTTAAAGCTATGGACAGAAGGCTAAGGAACATTACTATAAAGCCTCAGCCTCACCATTGAGACGAACCAAAAACGAAACTAGGCTAAGATAGGAATCAAGGCTGAGAATATTATATTATTTATAAGAACTAATAAATCTAAAAAAGAAGAAATTATATATAATAATTTATAATTAACTAGTAAGATATACTAGTAATTTAATATAAACAAATTTTTATAATTAATTTATAATATTTTAAAAATATTTTTACAGTTTTAGTATTATATTATTTAAAATCTAGAATCTTTATTATATTATTTAATTTAATATTAATATTAATATATTAGTAACCATGAAGAATTATATTAAAATAAATAAAATCTATTTCTATAATAAATGTTAGGTGCTTTAAGTAGTGCAAAGATATATAATACTAGAATTCTAAAATTATAAGAGTCTTAATGTTAACACTTACAGCACCAACTGAGATCTTATCTCAGATCAAGAAAGAAGATAATATTAAAATAATTAATTACTTTATAATATGTGACGGTGGCTCTGTCTGGAATCATGTAACTATATTTATTTTATTTATTTTACTATCATTTTCTTCACGTGACTATATTTATTTTATTATTATTTTCTTCAAGCAAGTGCTTATAATATTTCTTATTTTTTCTTTTTTTTTCTTATATTTAAGGTTCTAGAATAATTAGTATTAATATAATCTTATTTTATTATATTAAATAGCTATCTTATAACTTTAAATATTTTTTATATTTTTTTATTACTATACATAACCAGCTCCTATTAAGCTATTAGTAATCTTTATTTATATTTTTAATAATATTTAATAATTAAAAGATTTATTTAATTAATTAAATAAAATAAATAAAATAGCTAGAGAAAACTACCTAAATCTAGATTTTAAAAATAATTATAATTTTTTATGATATTGTCTGATGAACCAGACTGAAAAAATAAGTTTAATTAAATTAAATTTAATAATTAATATAAAGAAAATCTAAAATAAACTTTTAAAGTCTTCCTGAAAATTTTTAATAATCTAAAGACTGAAAGAAATAATCTTTTTAATAAATAAGATTAATAAAGTTAAGAAATAATTATTTTTATTTAAAAATAAAATATTTTCGCGGTACAGGCTATATATTAAATTTTAATTATTTTTTAAAATATTATTATTTCTAAGTCTAAAAAAATAATAAAAATCTTTAATTTATTTTTATTTAATAATAAAAAAAATATTTTTTTAAAGATTAGGTGCTAGCTATATATTAAAAACTAGAAATTAATATTAATTAATTTATTATTTTAATAATATATAAAGCTTATATTACTAGCTACTATAAGAATAATATGAAAAATATTTAATATCTAGACTTTATTTAAATATAATTAATTTTTATAATAATACTGATAATATACTAGAATATTTAAAAATTATTTTTATTAATTTTTATAAAATTTATAATATATATCACCAGTACTAAAATTTATAAATAAAAATTAAAAATAAATTTTATATTTTTATTTTTATTTTTTATTATCTCACCATGGAAGCTAGAATTAATAAAATTTTTAAAAAAAGATTTATATAATAAATTATTTTTTAAATTAAAAATTTTTATTATATATAATTTTAATAATAAGTATTATTTTTTTAATAATTATATAAAAAAATATACAAACTTTATAAACTTAATTAATAATCTAATAAAGAATTATATTAGAAGTAATATTATTATTATTAATAATTATAATAATTTTTATAATCTTTATATTTTTTTTAATATTTTAAATTTTAAAAATATTACTTCCAGGACTTTAACTTATACTTTAAATATAAAATTAAAAACTAGAAATATCTTAATAAAAAAAAAGAAATATTTCTACTATAAAAAATCTAGTTATAGAAATAAAAAATATCTAAAAAAAAACTATATAAATAAAGATTATAAAAGTTTTTATAAAAAAATCTAAATTAGTAATAAATAATATTTAAAAAAAAGTTATATTCTAGATAAACTAGAAGTTTAAATAAATATAATAAATTTATAAGATTTACTAAAAAATAATAATAATAGTTTTATTATTATTATTTTATTTTTTAAAAATAATATTATTATTTTTATTTATATATTTATTAATTTTAGAGTTAATGTTTACTCAGTAATAAATATCTAATTTATTTTTAAAATAATTTAATATTTTAAAATCTTAATATTACTTTTAAAAAAAGTAATTTTAATTATAAATTTTAATAAAAAATAAACTACTGATTTAATATATATAATTTAATTAAATTTTATAATTAATAATTATTAATTGTTAAATATTTTTATTTATACTAGACTTAAAAAAGCATGATATTATTCTTAAAAAAATATGATTTATTAAATATAATATTTTATTAAATTACTAGAATTACTGACTGATCTAGTTAAGCTAGTTAATATTAAAGAATAAAATAAAAACTAGATTTTTTAAAAATATTTTTTTAATTATTTTAAAATAGTCTCTAGTAAATTACAAGTATTAATAAAATATTATTTAAAAATTTATAAAATATAATTAAAAAATAAATAATTAAAAATTTTATAATTATTATTAATTTTTTTTATATTAATTAAAGCAGCCCATGCAAGGCTTTAATAAAAATAAAATATAATTTAAATAAAAAATTTTATTAATATTATTTTTTTTAAAATTTTAAAATTTAAATTAAAATCTATCCTAATTAGACTTTTTTATAAAAAAATAATTTTTATTAAAGCGGCCAGTTTCTAATAATATTTAAAATTTTTAAAAATAAAGATCTTTATTACTTTATTTAATACTATTAAAAAAATTCTTATAAAAAAATTAGAGATTCTATATATAAGTAAAAAAAATAAAAATAAAATTTTTTTTTTAAATAATATTATAATCTAACAGATATTTTTTTAAAAAAATCTAATATATTATTACTATTCTAGTATTATAATTATAAAATTTAATTAAAAAATAAAACTTCTCTAGATACTATTTTTTTATAAAATAATAATAAAAAAACTATAAGTTTTTCATGATTATATTATAGAAAATCTAATTAAAAAATTTATTATATTAAGTTTTATATTCTTTATATCTTTTATTTTAATAATTTAAAAATCTAGAAAAGACCTCTATTTTTATATAAATTATTAAAAATTAAATATATTAATTAAGAAAGACTTAGATTTTTAATTTTTTATTAATAAAATAATAGATTGCTTGCGTAATACTAAAGTCTTTATTAAATTTAATATATAATAAAATTTCTACTAGATTTAAATAGATTTTATTTTAAAAGATTTTATAATTTTTAAAACATGGTATAATTTATTTAAATATTAAATCTTTTTATTTAAATTTATTAATAAATCTACTACCTTCTAACAACTTATTAATAAAGTTTTAATAAAGTATTTAAATAAATTTATTATAATTTATATTAATAATATATTAATTTATAATAATAATATAATAAAATATAAATTATATATATATTTAATATTTAAAAAATTATAAATTATAGGTTTATAAGTTATTATTTATAAATATAAATTTTATATTATAAAAACTAAATTTTATATTATAAAAATTAAATCTTTTAAATTTATTATTATTATTAATAGTATCCATGTAGACTTAATAAAGATTATAATTATTATTAAATAAAAAATTTTAATAATTATATAAAAAATTTAATTATTATTAGACTTTTATAACTTTTACTAAAAATTTATTAGAATTTATAGTAGAATAGTATAATCTTTAATATAATTAATTTAAAAAATATTATTTTTAATTAAAATCATACTTATATTAAAATTTTTAAAATATTTAAGAAAGTATTAGTCTTAATTTTTATTTTTATTTATTATAATCTTATATTTTTTATTTATATAAAAATAAATATTACTAATAAAATTATTATAAGAATACTTTTATAACTAGTAAATAAATTTTAATATTTAATAAATTATTATTTTAAAATTATATTTTTTATAAAATATAATTATAATATTTATAATAAAAAATTACTAGTATTTATTCATATACTAAAAAAATAATAATTAAAATTAAAAAAACTCTAATATAGAAATTATTTTAATATTTTAATTAATTATTAAGTTTTAAAGTATTTCATGACCACTAAAAAACTAAATATCTATTAAATATAGTATATTAAATTTTTTTAATATTATTTTTTAATCTAATTCTGTTCTAGAAAGTATAATATCTTAATAAATATATTAATTTATAAAAATAATAATAAATAAATTATAATATAATATTATAAATAAATTCTATTACTCTTGGAATATTTAAAAAAAAATATATTTTTTTTAATAATTTTTAAATTATAAATAATTTTTATCCCCGTGGAGAAATATTTATAAATTATAAATTATTTTTTTAATAATTAATTAAAATTATTTTTTTCTAGAGTTTTACTAGAAATAAGTTTATTATAATAAAAAAAATATTTTTTAAAAAATAAATTTTTATTTTTTAATAATTAGTTAGTAATCTTAGATAATAAAAATTTATATATTTAATTATTAAATAAAATTTATTATTAATTATTATTTATTTATCTAGGCTCAACAAAGATGCTAGATCTTATAAAATATTAATATTATTAAAATATTTAAAATTAAAATATATATTATTATTTAAATAATTATCTAATTTATAAGTAAAAAAATATAAAATAAAATTTTTTTTAAAATTTTTATAATCTTTACTAATTCTAGATTATCTAGAATAATATTTATTCATAGATTTTTAGATGTTTCTAAAAGATTATTATAATTTTAATATTATATTTATTATAATAAATTAATTAAGTAAGTAGATTATTTTAATTTTATATATAAAATTTATATTTATATAAAATATAATTTAATTATTTTTAAAATAAATATATCTTTAGTCAGGATCTCCAAATATAATTATATTAAATTAAAAAGAATAATTTATATTAAAATTCTAGAATAAACTATATTATATATTATAAATAAAGTTTAAATTTTTAATAATATATTATTTTTAAATTAATAAATAAATTAAAATTATAAACTAGTACACAGTATAAAAACTTTTTTTTTTATAAATTATTATTAAAATAATTAATTAGAATTTTTATTATTAATTAATTTTATTTTTATAGTCTTATCTAAGAAATTTATAAAACTATTATTTTTTATAATTAAATAAGAATATAAGTCTTATATTTTTTTAATTGAATATCTTTTTAAACTTTTATTATAAATATTATTAATTAATAATAAGCCCGAGCCCTAGCCTATTATATAAAATAAATATAAAAATTAATAAAAAAATATATAAATTATTAAATAAATTTAGATTTATATAAATATAAAAAACTAGTACTAGAACTAACTATTTTAAAAATTATTAAAAAACTAATATAATTTAATAATTATTATTAAAAAAATTAATTATATATTTTAAATTTAATTATTTAATAATATAAAGATTTATTTTATTTTTTATTCTAATAAATTTTATTTTTATAATATTTTAGAGCTGCTACCTGGACAAATCTTAAATTAAATTTTTTTAATTAAAATTAATAATTATATTAAATAAAAAATAAAATAAATCTTAAAAAATTATTTATAAATAAAAATTTTATAATATTATATTAAATAAAAATTTTATAATATTATATTAAATAAATTAATTTTAATAAAAATAATTATATATAGTATCTTACTAGTAATTTTAAAAATATATATTTTTTTATTTATATAATTTTTATATTTATTATCTGAGCTATCCTAGACTATTTAAATAATTTTTTATATAAATTACTATAATAGAGAATAATAAATTTACTATAAATTATAAAAATAATAATATTTTTCTAACTGGGAGCAGTGAGGCTTAAATAAAAAAATAATATAATAATAACTTTATCTAGAATTATATAATAATATTTATTTTATTTATTTTATTATTATGTTCTTCATGTGATTATGTTTATTTTATTTATTTTATTATTATTTTTTTTAAATAAGTATTTATAATATTTCTTATTTTTTTTTCTTCTTATACTTAAAGTTCTAGAATAATTAGCACTAATACAACCTTATTTTATTATGTTGAATGGCCATCTCATAATATATATAAATAAATCTTATAAAAATTAATTAATATAAATCTATTAATACCAAGAAACATGTATTAATTTTAAAATATATATTATATTATTATTTTTATATAATAATAAAGCATGTATATAAATTAAAATATATTTTAAATAAATATATAATTTTTTTATTTTTTTTTAAATAATTTATTTTTTCCATATTTAATCTTGTTTTAGTTTTATATTAAGATTATAATTATTATTAATAATTTAATTTAGTCTAGATTTAGTTCTAAAATTTAGTACTTTAAGTATTGTTTAAATGAATATTAAAAAATTATAATATAATAAATACTTGAGATGGCTGTTTAACACAGTAAAACAAGGTTGTATTAGTACTAATTACTTGAGAACTTTAAGTATAAGAAAAAAAAAAGTATTATAAATATTTATTTAAAAAAAATAATAAAAAAAAAGAATAAATATAATCATATAAAAAAAATAATAATAAAATAAATAAAATAAATATAATCACGTGATTCTAGATGGAGTTATTATTAAAATTATTATTATATTATTTTTTTATTTAAGCCTGATTGCCCCCAGTTAAAGAAATATTATTATTTTTATAATTTATAATAAATTTATTATTCTCTACTATAGTAATCTATATAGAGAGTTATTTAAATAGTTTAAAATAATTTAAATAATAAATATAAAAATTATATAAAGAAAAAAATATATTTTTAAAATTATTAATAAAATATTACACACGGTTATTCTTATTAAAAATAATTTATTTAATATAATATTATAAAATTTTTATTTATAAATAATTTTTTAAGATCTATTCTACTTCTTATTTAATATAATTATTAATCTTAATTAAGAGAGCTTAATCCAAGATTTATTTAAATAATAATTTTAAAATATTATAAAAGCAAAGTTTATTAAAATAAAAAATAAAATAAATCTTTATATTATTAAATAATTAAATTTAAAATATATAATCAATTTTTTTAATAATAATTACTAGATTATACTAATTTTTTAAAAATTTTTAAAATAATTAATCCTATTGTTAGTTTTTAATATTTATATAAATCTTATTTTTAATATTAAAATTCACAAGTTAACGCTGTTAGTTAGTTATATAAATCTAAATTTATTAAATAATTTATATACTTTTTTTTACTAGTTTTTATATTTATTTTATATAATAAACTAGTGCTCAGGCTTGCTATTAATTAATAATATTTATAATAAAAATCTAGAAAAATATTTAATTAAAAAAATATAAAACTTATATTTTTATTTAATTATAAAAAATAATAATCTTATAGATTCCTGAGGTAAAATTATAAAAATAAAATTAATTAATAATAAAAATTTTAATTAGTTATTTTAATAATAATTTATAAAAAAAATAAATTTTCATATTATATACTAGTTCACAATTTCAATTTATCTATTAATTTAAAAGTAATATATTATTAAAAATTTAAATTTTATTTATAATATATAATATAATTTATTTTAAAATTTTAATATAAATTATTCTTTTTAATCTAATATAATTATATTTAAAAATTTTAATGAAAAATATATTTACTCTAGAAACAACTAGACTATATTTTATATAAATATAGATTTTATATATAAAATTAAGATAACCTACTTACTTAATTAATTTATTATAATAAATATAATATTAAAATTATAATAATTCTTTAAAAATATTTAAAAATCTATGAATAAATACTATCCTAAATAATCCAGGATTAATAGAGATTATAAAAATTTTAAAAAAAGATTTTATCTTATATTTTTTTATTTATAGATTAAATAATTATCTAGATAATAATATATATCTTAATTCTAAGTATTCTAGTAGTATTAATATTTTATAAAATTTAATATCTTTATTTAGCCTGAATAAATAAATAATAATTAATAATAAATTTTATTTAATAATCAAGTATATGAATCTTTATTATCTAAAATTATTAATTAATTATTAAAAAATAAAAAATTATTTTTTAAAATATATTTTTTTATTATAATAAATTTATTCCTAGTAAAGCTCCAGGGAGAAATAATTTTAATTAATTATTAAAAAATAATTTATAATTTATAAATATTTTTTCACGGAAATAAAAATTATTAAAAAGAAATATATTCTATTTTTTAAATATTTTAAAAATAATAAAATTTATTTATAATATTATATTAGAGTTTACTTATTATTATTTTTATAAATTAATATATTTATTAAAATATTATATTTCCCAGGATAGAATTAGATTAAAAAATAATATTAAAAAAAGTTTAGTCTATTATACTTAACAAGTATTTAATTTTTTAATAATTATAAAATATTTCAAGATTTAATAATTAATTAAAAATTTTTTTAATTTTAATTATTATTTTTTTAAAGCATGAACAATTACTAATAATTTTTTATTATAAATATTATAATTATATTTTACAAGAGATATAATCTTAGAATAATAATTTATTAAATATTAAATTTTATTTATTAATTATAAAAATAATTTTATAATAATTCTATTAGTAACATCCATTTTAATATAAATAAAAAATATAGAATTATAATAAATAAAAATAAGAATTAAGATTAATACTTCTTTAAATATTTTAAAAGTTTTAGTATAAATATAATTCTAGTTAAAAATAATATTTTTTTAAATTAGTTATATTAGGAGTTATATTTTTTTATTATAAATTTTAATAAATTTTTAATAAAAATTATAAAAATCTAGAAATGATTAAATTCCCTGTATAATTATTAAAGTTTTTTATTTAATAATAATTATAATTTTTATCAAGTCTATGTAAATATTATTAATAATAATAATAAATCTAAAAAACTTAGTTTTTGTGATATAAGATTTATATTTATAAATAATAATTTATAATTTTTTAAATATTAAATATACATGTAACTTATACTTTAATATATTATTAATATAAATTATAATAAACTTATCTAAATATTTTATTAAATTTAATATATTATAAAATTTTTACTAGATTTAAAAAAATTTAATACTTAAATAAATTATATCATGTTTTAAAAATTATGAGATTTTATAAAGTAAAATTTATTTAAATCTAGTAAAAATTTTATAATATATTAAATTTAATAAAGATTCTAGTATTATACAAGTAGTCTATTATTTTATTAATAAAAAATAAAAAATATAAATCTTTTTTAATTAAAATATTTAATTTTTAATAATTTATATAAAAATAAAGATCTCCTCCAGGCTTTCAGACTATTAGAATAAAAAATATAAAAAATATTAAATTTAATATAATAAATTTTTTAATTAAATTTTTTATAATATAATTACAGGAGGCCTGTAGCTTTTTTATTATTATTTTATAAAAAAAAATAATATCTAGAAAATTTTTATTCTTTAATTAAATCTTATAATTATAATACTAGAATAAAGATAGTATATTGAATTTTTTTTAAAAAAGATATTTATTAAATTATAATATTATTTAAAAAAAAAATTTTAAATCTTATTTTTTTTACTTGTATATAAAATCTCTAATTTTTTTATAAGAATTCTTTTAATAATATTAAATAAAATAATAAAAATCTTTATTTCTAAGTTTTTTAAATATTATTGGAAGCTAGCTGCTTTAATAAAAATTATTTTTTATAAAAAAATCTAATTAAAATAAACTTTAATTTAAGTTTTAAAATTTTAGAAAAGAAATAATATTAATAAATTTTTTTATTTAAATTATATTTTATTTTTAATAAAGTCTCACATGGGCTGCTTTAGTTAGTATAAAAAAAATTAATAATAATTATAAAAATTTTAATTATTAATTTTTTAATTATATTTTATAATTTTTTTAAATTATATTTTATTAATACTTGTAATCTACTAGAAACTATTTTAAAATAATTTAAAAAATATTTATAAAAAATTTAATTGTTATTTTATTTTTTAATATTAACTAGCTTAGCTAGATTAGTTAGTAATTCTAGTAATCTAATAAAATATAAAACTAATTAATAACTTTTAAAAGGTTCCAATAGCTAGTTTAAACAGATATTTATAAAATTTATTTAATTATAAAATAAATTAGATAATTTATATAATATCTAAAGTTTTTATATTTTTAAAATCCTGGTATTA